>LYUA01001355.1:284934-300717 GCA_002093875.1 Calopteryx splendens | reverse complement strand
CAAGGCCCTCCGGTTAGTAGCTCGGCGCTCTACCCGCTGGGCTACCGCGCCCATCTATAACATTAAAATTTTGTATAATAATTATTAAACCTTCGATAGGTATCGAATAAAATGGCGTCCACCCTAGCTATATCTCTACCGTAAACACCGTTTCTTTAAGCTACTATTCAATTTACAAGACCTCTAAAAAAGTTTTAAACGCAATAGAAAACATTATAAATCACACGTTCATTGAAATTAGAAACGATTGCTTTGTTAGGGGCGCGTATACTCTCATAAGGCCCTGATTGAGTAAAATGCAAGGAATTGCGAATTAACTTCTTGCTAGAAACGGGGTCCTCGCGTCGCAGGCCTTGGTGTGCGAAGTTTGATGAAAACAACAGACGCCTTTTCGCTCGAAACGTGCATACACAGGTTTGGACGTGACGGAGCGGTCAGGGGTGCACCAAGGCTCGGACCCGAAACGAGAAGGGAGAAATTTTCGTTCGCCAACACGTCTTTCACCAACATTTACGCGTGCACGACATGAGTCGTACATGCTATTGCGAGAGAAGGGTTTCACTCAGTTCGGTAGAAAGTTGGATGATACCATTTGAATTTCTTTCGAGTAAAAAGCCGTATCTTTACGAATTGAAGGCTAATAACGGTGCTTGTGTGTGCCTCCAAAACTTCGGAAATCGAAAGTTCAACCTTCGAAAAGAGCAGGCGACACCATCTCGAGACCCACCGACTAAAACACAAGCTCTTGAGGAAAGGAAATGCACTTCACCCTCTCTGAAAAAAAAACGCGGATCCCACACCAACGGGCTCCGCACGTGATCGATTCTTCCCTCTGACCTATCCAACCACCCTCCGGTTTGACGATTATGGCTGTGTGCGCACGAGCCAAATCCAGACCGGAGTTCATAAAACCCTTTAAACGTGCTCCGGAACACTCCCTGATGTCATACTTACGCGAAGACCGGCACTGCGTGCGTCACTCCCGACTTCCGACACGAAGAATCCAGTCCCATGCTCCCTTCCGCCGCGGATGGAGAAGCCGAAGACCGCGCTGCCGGACACGGGCGTCCCGGCGCTCCGAACGAGTCTAACCGTCCGGACCCTACTGGACGTGTAGGGCGCCAGGAGGTTATACTCCATTTGCAGCCTTGGTGGCACCAGGCGCCTGTTCCAGAGAGGAAACGGGACTTCATCAGAGAGGGAAGGGAATCTTTTCTATAAGGGGTTAGTGGTACCGGAACCGAGAAATCCCGAGGGTTCTTGCCCTAGGGCCCCGTGCGTAGTTTTGTCGTGGACATTGGTCCCGAGGGGCCGGACCCTACTTCCTGTCCCAGGGCTGCCATAACTCGAAACATTTTATAATGTCAATAAATAGCAGGGATTGGCATAGTCTAGGTACCGGTACCTAGTTTTCTTGCCCTAGGCACCAACTCCTGTTTTCTCAAGAGACAAGTCAATAACGGGTCTGGTTCCGGATTTTAGCTAGAAGTTCCAGTCTTGGGGGAAACGAGGCTGTTTCCTCAAGAGAAATTTCTTCGCAAAAAAACACCCAAGGAATTCAAATATGTATACTTTTCCCGTATCACGTATTGACAGGGAAACTTAACAAATTTGCACAGGTTAAGTTCCTGATGTAGTAAAAAAAATGTCAACCCTATTGATGCTCAAAGGAAAGACTCATGCTTAATATTTCCACACATGTACACGAAATTCAAGGGAAAACTAATAAAATGTACGTAATTAAATTAGCAATTATCAAAAGAGACATAATGATAGTGTACATATTAGCAAATATATTTTAAATACACTCCTAAGGAAAATTAAAAAAAATATTCAATGGCTCTTGGTATTGTAGATTTTTCAGGGGAAATATTAACGCACTGGAGAGAAACTATCAATAACCAGAGATATAAGTAAGCAACACTACGTCTCGTTTGTAAAACATAAAAAGTGATAGCTTACTTGAAAACAACTGTTATATGAACACACTTCATATTTGTTTCAAGGCTTCAGACAAAAAATGAAAAACATAATACTCTTAAATAATACTGCAACGAATTTTATCACATGCGATGACAGAATATAGAGTTAAACTCAATTTAATACAGAGCTCTTACCTGTAAAGATTAATTTATAAACGTAAAGCGTACCTACTTATGCAATTTTGCAAGACGAGCCACTAACTATACCTTCTGAAATTGGCATATACAGGCCTGTGCTTTTTATATATGGTAAGAATTGTTGAGCTGGCAGGTTAGAGCAACCCTTAATTCACTCACTTGCGCTCCTTGAAGGCATAATATGCGTAGGCACGCAGACAATGAGTTCCCATTCCCATTTTTACCATCCAGAAATGGGTTTCTAGACTTTATTTTTTAAAATCAGTATGATAAATTATAATCATTCACAACGCAAGAAACATTTTTTAAAAATCCTTGTCCTTTTGGAGAGGAATGATTTAAGTATGAACCGAAATAAACTTGATAAAGCATCAAATCCAAAATAAATAATCCAATCCTTCCTTTTAAGGCAAACACAACATCTACTTTAAGTACTAAAATTGGAACTATGAAGGGAGAGGAAAAAAGTTGTTTGCACCCGTTCGCAAAATTCCATACAATTCATACCCTCGTATATATCCATTCCACATCCATACAGAGTCCCAGTGTATATCTTCTAAAAAGGCGGGATTTTCATGTTCCTTACTCCAACTCATACTCTATTAATTATTAATCTTGTTACACATATTTTTTCTTCATGTTTATTAACATTCCTTCCTAAAAAAATCGCACCGATTCTGAAAATCCAAACGTCTTTTGATATACAATAAGAAGAAAAAGCATTTCAGCGTAACCAGTATCGTTTCAATTGAAGAATTCTGACATATGGAATTGAAATTGGTTTTAATGAAAATGGAGGCGGTGTAAGTCTCGCAACCGACTATCAATAAAACAACCAATTCCACGTCTCCCACGCCACAGCCCCGGTTATACGGGAAGTTAGTGAAAGACAAAACCCAAATTATCTAATGAATTAACCAGTGAAAAACTGCCTTGAAATTACTTGCTGAAGAACTGTTATGGCGAAAAAATGTCGATGCCTTCTTTCACATGACCTGCTACGTCCACAGACTTGCTACAGAAAGCCAAGGTTCTGTTCAACGGACATTTCGCTAAAAAAATGATTAACCTAAAGAAAAAATCACATCACTGTCTTAGTTGTAGTTAAATTTACTAGCACGCGAATATTTTCAACATTTCTGGAAGTTTGTATCATTCAAACACGGTGTGTGCTCGCTAAAAACATGAAAGCTGGGGAAGAGTAAATGTTTAGGTGCAAGAACATACATGAAGGTTTTCAACGAACGCATCAAAATGTTTGCAAGGGGATGAGTATATCGATGGAACATTTTAGATGTGGTAACCTATACGCGCTTCCCAGAAATGTCCTCACGCAATTAAAACAAGTCGTAGTTATCTACCCCGGGGAAAGTTACCTGCGACCTTTCCGATTACAACATAATGGGACCAGAGAACGAGACACCTCACAACCGCCGGCGCATAATTGAAGTGGCAAATTGCCTGGTTGCTCCGGCCTCTGGGCTTTCTTAGGAAAGGGATTTCGAGTAAGCCACGTTCCCTGGGAAGAGGAACACATTCATACTAAGCAATACTTGCCCACAGCGTTTCTCAATCGCCGTTTCTCTTACACGGATAGACAAAGGAGTATTTATTATTTATTCAGGAGCTAAGCCTTGAATTTAAAAATACAGTGAGCAACATGTGTAAACATATTACCTTTAATGCTCATTTGGTACTATTTTTGCTTTACATCAATACAACCAATTTCAGTAAAGTATATTACAAAAGACAAATAACTACGGTAACCCTTACCTTTTATGAGCAGTCACGGTTATTTTTATACAATAGAGTAGCTGATAATAGTTTTCAGAGTCAGGCTATCGGACTACCCCAGAGCCGTGGCTCTTGAGTAGTATTCCAACGGCGCACGGCTAAGATCTCCGATCCGTGAAGTTTTAACTATAATGTCCACCTGCGGAAAATGTTTCAACTCTGTCCTGAAATTCACACTTCCGGCATTACATCAGCTGAGATATAAGGAACCAGAAGTCAAAATTCTCAAAACGTTTTCCAGCTCCTATCTTAGTTGCACGATCATCACTTGGCACGCAGAAAGGTAGAAAAAAATCTGGTAAATGCCATCAGCACGTTTTCAACGTATAACGCCAAAAGACGTTCAATATTGTTCAGGACTCGACAGGGGTTTTTAAAACCAAAGTGGAAATACGTTGAGTTACGCCATTTATAAATTTGAATCTTTCGTAACGGATCATCCAAATTCCAACCTTGAATTCGGTCCGTGGATTATGGATTTTAGAATAATATACCATAAAATAGCATTTATTCTGTAATATTAATTTCCATGAAGTTAAATTTCCATATCCATTTTAAAATGCTCAAAACCGAATATAAAGGTATATTAATTCATTCCAATTCAATATTCAGAAGTGAGAAAATATAAGGAAAAATTTCAATTAATGCATAACAATTGCCTTCTCTAAACAAAAATAATCAGCGCCCAATTTCATAATTTTATACAGGCATTATACTTTTGAAGCAAATCTCCTCCAGAATAAATGGTCTACCCTGGCTGGGTTCAATCCCGGCCCGAGCCATCTTACCACAATTACTCAGCAGACGTAGACCTCTAACGCGCACACGCCAAGTTACTTCTCGCTATGAGTGTGTTCAGTAACAACACCCATTCTGGATCGCCATTCTTGCATGACGTCACTGGGCCTGAATGCTTCGCTACGCTGCTAACCTTCAGCCTCTCACTCCAGTAAAACACTCCAAGGATTTTGATACCAGGCTTAAAAAAGCGAAATCAAAATTTAAAACGTGTAACGCACGGTGCCTGTAACTCTTTGATTCTTCAAAAGACGTAATTGCGAAAACAAGAAAGCAATTACTCACCCATAATTACATATTTCTTAAATTATGTTGCCATACATAGGACCCCATCCCAGCATGTTTCTGCCAAACTAGCGGGAGTGTATTAGAGGCTTCGATTTTTTTTTTATAAATTCAACCTTCAGTGGAAAAATAACGCTAATATCTCTGGCCTCTCTTTTCCTGGACCGATCCGCTGAGAAAGTTGTGAGAGCGGACGTTAGGTGAAGCACCCACCAGTGGTGGAAGTACCGTTGGCTGAATGTTGTTGTTTGAAGTTGCGGTCTCGATAACAAACAAAAGTATGAATTTTTCTTCGTCCTTAACACGCACGGTAATAAGTAGTTGACCTTTACGAAGCATATGTGCACCTACTTGCTCACCCAGTCGCGGTCACGCCTCCCAAAATGCCTTTGAGAAAAAACACTGTCCACATCCTAGCTAAGCAGGCGTTTACGCCGTTTAAAAGTAAACACAGACAATCCCGAAGGTCAAACCCTTGGCAATTGGCCTAGTGACCCGTGCAGTCCCCAAGTGCAGACGCATTCCTCTGGGGCGTTGAGGAAGAGACACGCACCGCATGAATCCTGCTTTGTGCCACTGCAGTTCCAGAACTTTTATTGTACTCCAAAATGCGTACATACAGGTACCAATAATGGAAAACGAAAATTGTGGGTCATGGCTGAAGGAAGACCTTACCAGCCAATCAAGAGAAATGCACGTCTCTACTGCTGTGCAGTCCATCTTAACGTCATCTTATTAGATTAATACTGATTTTTATAAGGTATTGTGCAATTGAGTGATATTCCATTGCTTACGTGAATGCGATAAAATAAAATGCGTACAATATTAATTTTAACTGGAAGATAATTGCGAAAAATCTTAACACACGTCTTCCTTTAAAAAAAAGCTCCACCACCATCGTCATGTCTAAGCACGGAAGATTGTACCAGATTCCTATAGTAAATTCATTAACATTAGAAATTCAATTTTCTTGATGTAACTCTTTGACACAATTATAACCGGTAAACAAACGTGCTTAGCAATAAAAGCAGGTTCCTGACTCTTCTTCAACATTGCTGCCGGTTGCCAGAGAAGAAAATAGCCTTTTTAAATTCACTGGAATATATACACTCCATTTTCTCCTCTTTCTGGCGATTTCAATCATTTGCGCTTCATCCATACATGCACGCTGTGCAACACACCCCAGTAATTCAATCCAATGTTCTTAGATGCAGGCCTAACTACCCTATTTCATCCGGATGGAACGCATAGAGGTACTTCAGAGCGCCTCGCGAGGGTGACAGACGGGTGGACGAGGGATGTTTCGGAATGAAAAAAAAGAGAGGAAAGTGGGATGAGCACGCGGGATGCATTTCAGAACACACCCATGGATCACAACGTCACTTCTGGCCACGGAAGAAAATCGTAGACTTTTTTTCCTATCAATACTAAGTTGGCTCCAATTTAAACTTGCTCTAAATTTAGCCATCATCTGGACAGGGAATATAAACCCTAATCGCAGACGGCTAGCTAGCATACTTCCTGCACCGTCGCCAAATCGCTTTTATAAACAAATATTTCATCACACGTGCATTTAAAAACATCCAATAAAGTGACAGCCTACGGAGGTTAGGTATAATTTCGACTCGACTCCAGTTCCAAAAGTCTATTGTAAAAGGAAATAAAATAAATAATTTTACACACAAAATCCTTTTCCTGGCTAAATTCCATTGCTGACCATAGTGAAACACAGTGAAATGATTGAAAAATACAGTAAAATACTAAAACATTAAATAATTTCACATTCCGAATGGCCGTTTGTAAAATTCCATAATAATCATCAGTCCTTCCATCGATCAATCGAACTATAAACCGCAAACATAAGCAATGTCCATATCACAATACCGCGGTTCAGTTCCTGCACCTGCGCAATAAAATAACTCTAGCGTAGATCAACAATCGGACCCCAGTGATCAAATGACGATGTCAGCACGTCACACATTCTTTAAGGGTTCCTCCGAAAGAGGGTCACGAGGAAAAACATTACGAGGAACAACATTTTAAATGGCTCTGAATATGACGGTAATCAGGGCATTGAAAGTATACCCTTTCCCTTTCATAGGCCAAGACAAAGAGCGTGTAATTCTCCTTTCCCTTCCATTCACTTCATAACGACGTATTGCTCACATGCACGCCAAACATGTGGTATGGAAAATAAAGCAATGCTTCATGCTTGGCCGCTTTCTATCCTATCATTGGTTTTATTACCTACTATTGTCATAGACGCGTGAAATTTGCATAAAAGAGAAAGGAATTTTTTCATAACTTAATACACTTAACACACAACTTATTGTTAGTTATTTTTCATTGAATGTTGGGTAAGCGACGTAGATGGAGGAAAATATTAGGTATGTTGGACGGAATGAAGGGAGGCAGAAAGTATCCGGAATTGAAAAATGGGTTATTATTGTTTAGGTTTCCGCAGTGCCGTGCATCAGTGGTGTCCATCGAAAACCTACACGAACCGGTAGACACGAACCATTAACATTTTTTCATTGGTAATATGTCAAAAGACAACTTCATTGGATTTCACAAAATATAGGAACGGAGATGTTTTCATGTGCGAAAGATCATCGGCAAGGCTTCGAGTTTCGCAAAAAAAAATTGCGAGCTAAGTGAAGGTTGCAAAGTTGGTAATTATTTTTCAGGTCGCATTCCCAAATAACTGCACCACACTTCCTTATTCATTACGGAATTCCATAGCATGGTTAAAGGGAAACGTGAAAGTATGACGCACTGAACAGGGACGAGGAGCGATACACCAAAACCGACGGAATACTAATTTCAAATCGAAAGTGGCATTAAATATTTAACCTTATCATCATTAGCACTTCTTGCACGCCCTCAAACCACATCGTCTTTCACTAGGAAACGAGTCTAGGATTCGTGTCGACGAACCCTTTTACATAACGAAAAGCATTATGAAACATGTTTTTTTTTAACCTTCCTGGTGTCTAGTGCACGGTTCGTCGATTTGAGTTGCGTGCTGCGAGATGGAGAGCAGATTGGAAGCACCTTAGAATTTTATGGAGCGTGCCTTAGTATTTTCAGAGCCCGACTCGCTGTTTTCTCTCCGCTCATTGCTGCGCTCGGGTTAACCTCCCATCTTCCTCACAACAAACGAATTCTGGATCGCCATTCTTGCGATTCCGAACGAAAATTTCCGTTTCGCATTCCTTCCCAACGGCCAGGGAAATTTCAGCCATGTATGCTGAGCGCGCTTCAGGTGTTCCATCAGCACATTTGGTCGGTTCCAAATCTAGAGGGACCTGCTGCCTTTCGATCATTACTTTGGTGGGGGAGCGATAATTTCATTATTTTTAACGCCGATTCCCAAGTATTTCATATTGTAAATCGCTAAATCATCTAATAAATGTTAGGAATGTTTTCGCTAGCGCACGTGTGCCACTAAATTTGTCAGCAACAGATAAAAGCAATATAGTCAGCAACCCATCACGGGCTATCAATCCGAGGACTTTTTAGTAATAGCTCTCCAAACTATCTTGTTTCCTGTCATAATTTCATTCCTTCACAGTTCCTTGGGCTTACGTCTTCCATTACCTGCTTCTCGTAATTCATCCTTGGCCTTCCCCTGTATTTCTTTATCTCTTATGTTGCCTTCAATTATGGTCTCTAGTAAAGTCAGGATGTGTGCAATTAGTCCCCCACTTCTTCTTCTAAATGTCCTCCATGGGCTTCCTTCTTCTTCGAAGTATGTACTTTTTCAATGGTCCGTCTGTAAACCCATTTCATTTTCATCATTCTTCTGTAGCACCACATTCCCATCGCTTCTAATCGTCTCATCTCTGTTGGCCATCTCATCCATGTTTCAGACCCTTGGAAAAATAAAATACAGTAAGTTTAAACGAATCGCTTCGTCATATTGTCCTACGCCAATACTATTGCCGTCAGTAGTAATTTCTTTTGATTGAAAGCCGCCTTCGCCACTCCTATTCTGCTTGTATATACCCTTTCCCTTTGCTTATTCATCGCTATATTTCTTGCCGCCTAGATATCAAAGCTCTTACACTTATTCCAGAGCGTCTTTCCTTGGTCTTATTTAGGGATTAACATCCCAACTTCGACTGCAAACCTTAGTTTCATTAATGTTTATATTTAGGTTGTACTTTTTCATCCCCTTCTCCATGTACACTTCTCAGATATCTTTCCTTCTCAGATCTTCTTTCTTCTCTGTTAGCTACCGAAGTTTTATTATCATTTTAATACCCGGCGACCGTTTACCACAAAATTTCATGCATAAGATGCATTTTATTTTTACCCATTCTGGACTGAAAGCACTTTATTTGAAAATAACGAATCACCAGGGTTTGAACGCCACCGATTTTTCCGACAGCGATATTATTCGATTGTCACCACCACACACCACGAATTCTTAAATGCGCATAACTACTCGTGACGATTCATGGGTAAACTAGGGACCATAACCTGCAGTACATCTCGGGTTAAATTTAACAAAAGTACAAAATGTGTTCATAACACAAGATGCACGCTCACAGCACAAGAGTCGAAAACACATCGGCAGAGATCTGCTGATACACATGATTTATAAAACAGAAAAAACGAAATATCATAGGAGGTATTTGAAAACACTAGTTGTAATAAGAATAAAATACCAACAGTGCATTAACTCTTCTCTTCTAGCACCAAGAGTACACGCGAACCAAGTGTTACTTCTGGTATAAATGGACACACCCAGCGGTCCTCAATAAGAATCAAGTTGATATCAAGAAATAAGTTTGATACCTTTCGGGCCATGCCGCGTTTGTTCGGTGAGGAAAATAATAATTTCTATGTAAATACTACTTGAAAATGGGGAAAGCGGATCTCTTTGGAACATCTTTAAGGACGATAGTAAAACACTGCCGTGAGATGAGTAACCACGCCTGCAATTTTCCACAGGAAAGTGGATTAACCCGTGGAAAATTGCACTTTTATTACCTAGCATCTTGTTTAAATTATCTTCAATATCAGTCGTGTACCTTATTAAGCTGCACATCCATGTTTATTCCATTTTGGGGTCAGAATCCCAGAAAGGTTTTTAGGGTAATGAATATTATTTTTACTCTATAATACGGTTTACACTAAGTGTAAGCTCTCTGGAAATAAGACAAATAAGAACCTATGTCGTCAGAAATTCAAGGGAAACTCTCAAATACTGAATATTAAATTACCCTGGATTAAAGTTTCAAAGTCTATATTCACTCTGTTTATGAATTTGAATTTTTTATCCTTCTCACCTCATCTCAAGTTTCACCTCTAAACCTTTAAGTAGAGACTCCATTCTCTTTTACTGAGAATATAATTAACTGATTAACCAGACCACCTATTAAAGATTAAGAACTATCGCGCAATTCGCAAAGTAAAGCCACCGAACAATTGCAATCCTCAGAATTTGTGAAAAAGCATGGGACGTGTACGCCTAGAATCTTAAGCTTAAGGCTGAGCCAATCTTTAAGAGCCCATCCATTTTGAAGCATTCAGATGAAACTAACACTACGAAATTGCACCATTATCAAAATGAAATTACGAAATAAGAGAAAGATCTTGCATGATTTAGAAACTGATTAATCTAGAAAGGCGTAACGACGCCTCTTACCCCCACAGCATCGCATAAAATACGACGAAAAAGCACGGTGCACCATATTTAATGACTATCCGTTCCACTCCGGGTGACGCCATACGCCGTGAATATTACAAGAGAGGAACGACCTTTAAAACCTTATGCACAACAGAGGGAACACTTTTAAAGCTAACATTAACACGTTACTCTTAAGAGCGGAAAAGAATCCTAAAAAATGAGTGCCATTCATATTTTGCTGGGGTTATTCTACCAAACATTTGGTTCGATTGCAATCAGCAGCAAGCTTCGGTACAAGGCTAGTAAATCGGGCACTCTTATCGATGATGTCATTTATCATCTATCAAATCTATAAGTCAACTTAGTAGTCCTCTAAAAACAATCGTGACTCGAATCGAGAATATTCTAAACCACGTATTCCCTGGAAAGTATATGCGATATGTGCTGGGAAAGTTTTTTTTAAGAATTAGAAGGACATATGGATACTAGAAGGATCTGCATGAGTAAACTACAAGGGCTTGTAAATTCACTTTTAGCTTTGAGAAACGTGCCCCCAAGTATCCAGTGAATTACGACAAAAATATTCTTTATTACCATATTTGCAATAAAGCCACTGGAAGTTAATATACCCAAAATATACCCAAAGCCTACAAATGCCAATTATCATTTTTAGGTTTGTTAAACTACCTAACACGATTTTTTTGGACAAAAAATAATTTAAAAAGTAGAAACCTCAATTATTTTTATTCAAAATGACGCTGCTAAGGAAAGATGAATATCAAAGTGCATTTAATTTCTTGAAAGCAAGAATGCATTACCTACTGGATTTTTATTTCAATATGTAGCTGAATTTTCGGCTTCAGCAAATATTTTCCATATTCTCGAATTCAGAATTCAAAACTCCCCAAGCTTCTTTGGAGATGTCATTACTTCATATTCCTTGGTCAATAAAAGTAAAATAATGCACATTGACGGAATACTAATGAGGATTGAGAGGTACCATTTCTAGAGGTTGTACACGCAGTGCCGAAACCTCAAAATACACTGGTATATTACACCGGTTCCATTTCTACCGCCCGCTGCTAAATATCCCCAAAACTACGTTCTTTCCAATAAGATCGAACGAGATTTCAGCTTAGAAAGAGCAGTGGCAAAACTTCTGTGCCGTAATCTGCTAGAGAGAGACGAACCTTCAAGATCCACAACGGACTCCATGTAATCCGAAATGAGACCACAACAACATATCCATTAATGGATTGTACAGGCTCCGAATAATCAATACAATAGATTTTAACAATAATGGGCCTCGATATTATATTGAATTATCGATAATCGATTTGGAGGGCAAATTTGGCATCCTTGATTGCTTCTTTGAAAAAATGGTAGGCGTATATAATGAAAAGTAAGCCAGGGTGTTGTCCTTATTAGCTACGCCACATTTAAAGCACGCTAAGGGGTATTCCGGTAAGTATTAATTACAGAAATTGATCAAATAAAAAACAATCCACAAGCACTGCCACAAATTCTTGCGATATACATGCGATGTGTTTACGAATTTTTACATGAATATCAAACTAGGATGGGTGTCAAGAGCCTAAGTCATCAAGAGAGAATTCTATTTCACTTATGACACGGATGAAATTACGCTCAAAATTACTTAAGTCAAGTAGGATAGGCTTAAAGAAATTGTTTTCCAATTTCACATTTCGCGGTCACAACGAAACAAAATTAAACACGACAACAACTATGATACAAGGAAAGTTGTCATAGCTGCGTTTAGGATCGCTTGAATGAACAAAGTCGTAAATTCCTAAACTCACTTTTATTACTCAAGGTTGGTGTCCGGTTTCTTTGAACACTCATAAGCTCATGGTATGATTTAGATGTTGGTTGTAGATGAACATGAGCCTCGTCTATTTCCAACCAATCGTAAGGAAGAAAAACAGTTTAAAGCAGGCTCCATTTGGCCAGAAAAAACTTTAGTAGTAATTTTAGCAAGTAAGCACAATTAACACACCACTGTTTTATTCGATGCGATTAACTTAATTTATTATTCATTATCACATTTTTTTAAATAAACGAAACTTATCTTACTCGCATGGAAGGCTCGCACTTTTATCTAAATTCACGAATAATGCTGGAGAGGGTATAAGTTTGAGTTATAATTCCATCCGAGCACTCGATGCAAAGACTGTTAAAAAACAATCATTTAATACATTTACAACGCAGAATAGAAATACATTTCAAACGCGTCATTGCATCCAGTCACATCCTCCTGGACGGAGGAGGTCGTTTGCATTCCTCTTCGCAGTTCCCCCGCAGTTCTACGTTGTACAATCCCCGACGAGTGCGTCGTTACTCTCTTAACAAGTTACCCAAACCACCCACGGACCTCCCTCCCTCCTCCTCACACGCCTCGATTTTTCCCACCAATTTAACAAAACGCTCAGACTCGGAAAGGCGCTGAGATCGTTGGGTGGGTAAGGGGAGATCGAAATGACACGGTAGGTTTACCTCCAGCGGGCAGCCTCGAGGAAGTGTCGACATTTCTGCGGCCCACCACGTCCTTTGTTTCGTGATCCGAGGAACTGAGTTCGCAGCGGTTCAAACGGAGCTGGTTTTTTATGCAACACACGTTGGGCAAAAGCATAACAATATATCACTGGCAACGGCCGTTGATTAACAAAATCTCCTATAAAACCTATTTCTCAGAATCCTTCGTCAAAAACAATACCGATGACTGCTTCTTCACACGCGTGATGACATGGTCATTAGTTCTAGAAAATTACTTTTTTTTAAATTACACTATCTTTATCGTTTTACCGTCCAGCCATAATTTTTTTTCGCCTTCTATTCATTCACTGCGCACCAGTTTACCTTGACTTTAGGGTAATGCCCCTCGCCACAGACAGAACGCAACGTTCCGCTCTGTCAAACAGAGCCCTACTCTCAACTGCCTGAGTAAGTTTTCGCCCCAAAAGAGTTTTCAGTAGTACGACAGCCGTTCTTGGGGTTAGTCCAATTCATACATCCCACCCTCACGGGCAGAGGGAATCGTACAGCGAGTAGTATTGCGTGGAGATCGGTAAGACTGAATCACTTGACGTTTCCACATTAACTATTTATTTCACGACCTTGGTTTTTCGCTTACAAATTCATCATCAAGCGGTGACTTTAAGTGTTGAGAACCCAAGCGCTTCTACGAATCGCTCCCACCAACGCCTGAGAAGCCACCCATGGTTGGAAGCAGATTTTGTTTTTCAAAAACGAATTTTTAGGACTATTTTGAGAATGGGTCGAGTCATTAGAAAAATACTTTCTCTGACAGTGACATTCGGGATTATTCGCTTTAAAATCAGTTTTCCCACCATCGGCAATTGAATTTCGCAAGCCAGTGTCCCATTGGTTCATCCCCTAATGCGCGGGGGAGGAAGGATTTACGACGCGAATGCCAGCTTTTCGGGATTCTGAACCGCTGTGCGACGGCCGGCCCATGCACGCACGCTTGCTGCCAGTCGCTAGGGGCAGTTTGGCACATTTCGTCAAGACCAAACGAGCTCCGGAGCGTAGTACTTCTCCACACCCTATTCTATCCACCAAATTCCCCCTCGGGGCATCATTTAACGTCATACATTGTGAGGTTGCGTCCTATACGAATCGTTCCCCCCTCATCCATTGGCGTCGTAGAAGATCCTATTTTAAAATATGAAGCTCTGGAAAATTCGAAGAATTGTGCGCAGGAAGCAATGAGCAGACATCAGATCTAGGTCACATATGACAATATGGATTCAACTAGATGATAGTATGGATGCTGGAAGATTCATACATTCACAATCGATTTACTGTCAGAACCGTATGAAGAGGCGGATGGGGCAAAAAAATCAGGAAGTAGTGGGAAAGCTAAAATCGAAACAAAAAGGTTTTGGCACACACGGAAGATCCATTCTTATTCACCTTATTGCGCAATACCTTGCATATTATTTAATAGACTAGGAGTGGTCATCACTTTTTAAATAGACTTACCAACATTTTGGGTTGGGTAACCGGTATGTGGACGTGCGAATTTCATCCAGGGAAAACATTGGATAAATTCCTATGTGCTATTTTTACACAAGTTTTTTTTAAGGTTTTTAACGCTAGAAATAGCTACAAATCATATCTATTACCTACCAATCTATGGTAGTCAAGTCGTCAAACCCATGGGAAAACCCTTCTAGAGCTAAACCGGGCGTTTCAGCTAATGCCAGAGAAACTCAAATAACTGAATATAACATTAAAAATGATAAAACGTAGTGGAAGAACTTTTCTATTTAGCCAGCGGGCAAATCGGCGATGGAAAAAATAGGAAAGAAAAATTATGCAGAACATCGCGCAAGCGAGAACGGCTTTCTAACATAATAAGTGATTCACGGACTGCAAATAACACAAGCTGGCACAACATTTATTCAAGCAACATGGGGTTTTCTTTCCCACGGCTTAAAGACGCGGACTTCCGCAGCAGAGTAAAATTAAGTGACGGAAACAAACATTATTACATTGCTACAGAAAAAAAGATGAACGTAAAATAAACACGCCTAATAACTAATGAACAACACGAGCATAAGTTCTGGGGCACATGAGATAGTAAAGATCGCAAAGGATAGAACAATGGAGAAGAAGAACTGCCGAGGAAGGCCAAGAGTGAATCACGGGAAGAAAATGATGGGAGACGTCCATACAAGGATCTAGTAGATCGACTAGGATGAAACAAGACAGCTCGAGGCCTACAACACACCCGTCACCTGATTGATCAACTACTATGATGCTAGAGAAAAAAAACAGTAATCTCTTCGGCTAACATTTAATTCCGTCCTCAACTCCAATGGAGACGATATACCCCGTGTCTTGCATGGGAACTATCTCGTCCAAGAACGCATTCCCTTAAAAGCGTCACTAGGACGCAGATCAAAAGGTCGACAGAGTGTTCCCACGGCGCGTCGATGGAAGAGGTCCACCGGGTGAAATTGCGGGAAGCGATTGATGAAACCAAAGTTCAGCGCCCCCTGTTATTTCTTTGAAAACCGAACGCGGGACTCGAAAACTTTCCCACCGTCCGACGACGACGGAAAGGGCGCGAGGGAGGTTACGGAGATGATGGCGGGGGGGGAG
>LYUA01001355.1:201300-213214 GCA_002093875.1 Calopteryx splendens | reverse complement strand
TTATCTATTGTCTTATTTATGTTATATTTAGTTATATATATATATTTTTTTCTTGCATTTGGTTTAAATCACCATATGACGATAGCTTTCAAAATACTTAAAGACTTAAAGAATAAAAAGAGGTTGTAAATCGTTATTTATTGCGTAAAAAGTATTTGTATTTCACAAAAACTTATATTTCACTATAATTCAACTAACTCCTGAACGACTGATAAAGATACAGCAAATTGATTGAGCAAAACATATTTCATAAAACAGACAATTTTGACGAGTTTATTTTTTTTAATTGGAGGTGTTAGGGGTGTTATTTATTCAGTCAGAGAACCCTAATCTCGGTCAGCTCAATTCTGAAAATGGCAACCAGTCTGCGTCACTATCCGCCGAAGGTAGGAGAACCTTTCCCCACTCCCTCGATATTGAGGTACTTCCACTTTGAACTTCACAAAACCTCGGGTATCTCGGGAAATGTAGGAAACGGCTCGGAGACTATCCTACCTACCTATCTTGACTATCCTGAAGACCTATCTTCCGATGGGACCGAGCGTATAAGGTCTACGGACCTCTCTTCGGAGTGGACTTAACTTGCTGCTCTCTCCTCTGCCCCTCGCCTGTAAGTCTCAGGATCACGTTCGTCATCCTATCCTTTGTCAATTGTCTCTTCAAGGTTGCCGCAAATCTCGCCCTCCTATGTCAACACGACGGGTTTATAAAAGGGACTAAAGCTTTTTTCAGAACGAAAGATTCAGAACTCAAATTCGTCTGAACAACTTCCTTTATTCAGAAGTATTTATCGATACGTACCGTACGTCGTCGAAGAACTGAAGGCGTGCCGGATGTCCATTTATGCTATTATGAATGCCTTGCACTAAAGCAGTAACATCTTCATTCCTGGAAATCAAGCAAATCATTATAAATATTTAATCAAATAATAAATTAATACAAATTCGCCTATGAGAGACAGATAAATTAAAATAAGCCTTTAATTGATTGAAAACCTCGTTAGTAAATTTAATTTTATGGAACACCTACACAAACAAAAGGTTTTCGAAAGATTTACGAAATGACATGGTTTTCCATTCACACAATACGATATAATTACAAAAACGAGGTTTATCAGAACAATGGTGTCCTCAGCACCAACGCTTGCGATATTTGACTTCATCAGTCCTTTTCTATAAAAAGCACACCATGTAACAAATCCTTACCACTTGAAAAGAAAACCTTAGTGACGGCTGGCAAGGTCTGGTGCGGATGTTAGCACGATTTGTGATGCTGGTTATCAGTTTACCCCACCAAAAAAAGCAGATTGTAAGTGAATAAGGTCAAATTTTTAGGCAAGTAGTATTGAAAAACATACCACTGGTTTTACAATAACAAAATATGAAGTATAGACAAAAAGTAATGGTACTTTTTTTGATAAAATATTCATTATTTCACAGCAGTCGGTAGTTACTGTGGAAGTCGAGCGAGTGCCTATATTATTTTCGGCTCTTAAAGTGTAACAGAAAGTATAAATAGTAATCTATGCAGTGTTTTTGGAATACCATTTACGTCACCTCGTGTTTCCTAAAGCGGTCTTTTTCAACACTGAATATTCTCCGAGATTAAAACTTTACGGGAATATCCCACTACATATTGACAACGTTCGACCACACGGGAAGCAAGTATTCAAGGGAGGGAGGGAAGGATACAAAAATCTATTTTTGCTCCCTCGGGGGAAAAAATAGATTTTTGTATCAGGCCTAAGATTGAATTTCTTTACATCCAAAGCCCAATTCCATGCCGAATCTTTCCAAGAATTTTTACCCTTTTAACTATACTAAGCAAGTTTTAAAATGTGTAAAATGACGACGTTTAGTAAGAAAACCCATCAACCCAATATGTATAATACCCGACTATAGCTTTGATAGGCGCGGTTGGGGGTATAGGTATCAAAGTCCTCCCTGTAAAGTAGGACTAACTAAACACAAGTCGTGGAATTATATTCAAGTCGGTAATTTTATCCGTTTTTAATTTTTGAAAAAAATACATTCATAAACAAATCAGTGACCAATACTTAAAGAGTGTATTCCCTCAGGATTCATTTAATGGAGTAACTCCATGATAATTAATAAAAGGATAATCTATTCATCGCGAAATAATGTTCTTTGTGATAGAATGCTACTCTTAATATTGTGACACAAATTCAGAGAATGTCTATTCTTACCTTAATAATATTTTTAAATTTCATAACATATTCTTGAATCGTGTCAAAGAGCCCGCTAAGTACAAAGCCCCATCGAATCGACGTATTTATCCATGAAACGCAGATGAAACGATCCGTGTCCTCCATGCAGCTCACGCCGGCTGTTCCAATGCACGTGCTTGCAGGAAGGATGAGAAATCGGCAGTTTCAGTCTAATTGACTGGAAATTTAGATGGAGATCCACAAGGCCATACGTTTCCGCTCGGTGAGTAATTGGATTTGCCGTAACTCCTCAGACTGTTAATGGTCTCTATTCAGCTTCCCAAATACATTCGTAACTCGTCGAACCGCGTAATTTAATTCGTTTGTTGTTAGGGACAATTCGAAATGAATTAGTCGAAAGGATGGGGATTTAACACGAATGTTGAGTTTATTCTTGAGGGGAAATATAAAATTCAGTCGCAGCCCTTTTTAAACGAAGGCATACACTTTTAGAAGTGGGAAGCACACGAAAGAAAGTCCATAAAATCGCAATCTTCGTAAAACATTTTTCCGCGGGCGTCTCCAGCAAATATTTATGGCTACGTTATGCACATGAATTATGAGTAGTGACAGTAGTTGTAGTAGTAGTGAGCGCATAAAGGTAGATGCTGAAGCAATTTTGGGCTTTTCAGTATTTCAGCTTCCGCTTGCATGGTTGAGGGAGCATTCAGGTCTTCCTGGAGATATACTTAGTTACTCAATGGTACCACATATGCAAATCACGGAATGCATGCTTTCTGCTGTATACCGCGTTCAAAGTTACAATGAGAACATTTGAATCCTGCACATAAAGATTTTAGACGAACACATATTTCTCATATTAAACGTTTCTCGATCTGAATTGAACTCGATTGGGAAGAATAGCAAAGGAAGACTATTTTTCCATTCTTTCTCATGAAGGACTGAATAAAAAAGGCTACCTATTGGTAATTATAAACGGTTTAATTATTTCCTGTCGTAATACAGGTTGAGTCTAAAACTAGCAGGAGATATTCATTTGAAATAATACATGTTTACCCCGGTTGAAAACTTAACTTCATGGCTAATGACCAGCGAACGGAATTTTAACACGTCAAACAGGTCTACATTTCATAGATCCAAACCCCCTTTGCAATGGCTTCTGGACAAAGGACAAAACGATAGAGAATAGGCAGGAGAATTAGGCAGGATATTAGAATTGGAAGGACACAGGTTCCAAAAGCAACGAAAACATTCAAGGACATTTCGTTCTCCCCTCTATCTATATTTTTTTTTAATGCTCATGATCGCAAAATGCATCGCAAAAAACATCAAGACTACAAGAAAATCAGAGAAACAGAGAACGAGGGGCAGTAAAATGTTCAACTTACTCAATAAGATGTTTTTTTATTTAAAGACGTGCATGGAAATAACAAAAATGACTGAATAGTAAGAAGACCTAGTGAGGAGCATCTTGGTTTCGATGAAAACATAGTGTCACTTTGGAAGAAGGAAGCGGAAACAAAGGAAAATAATTATTTTGGTAGAAAACAGGAAGACAACATTAAAATAAAACGATGCTTTCGAAAACTGGAGCAGGTCAGGAAAGTGATTCGATTGAAAGAGAGTCGGGGATGGAAGAAGAAAGAGAAAAGCGTGTGCAGAATATCGAAAGAAAATAAAACGTTCCATCAGAAGAAACGTCCACAAACCGGTAACGAAACAAGACTGGAAGTGAGGAAACACTTCATCAGTGCGAACATACGAAGCACACTACTTTTTACTGGAAAGCATCGAAGATAACGGTTAACGGTAAAAGTAAGATTTATTGCACTTCCATTGCTCAACACAAGCGTGATGCTGCAGAAGAAAGATGAAGATTGACTGGAGGGAGCGACACACCAATCCACGCGAAAGAGGACCAGTGAGGAAGGAAGGAGAACTACCCTGCAATTGGCTTCTCTGGAAAATAAGCCTAATGCAGGCATTTAATGATAGGTGAGACTTTAAGGCCGTTTTACGCGAGCCATTAACAGGTGTATCAGAAGTAATTCAAGCAAATAAACTGCTGTTATACACGGTGAATGATTTCAGCGATCAGGCGAGCTTGTCGGCTATAACAATTACAACAAGTTATGATCTGCGAAGGTAACGCGAGTAGCACTAGAAACTCCTGCATCGATATTTCGGTCATCAAAGGCGATCATCAACGGGGAGACGAGGGATGGAGTGGTCACTTGACTTCGGAGAGTGTATGAAGCCACTGTGCTCTTCCCGAGTCCAGCCCTCACGAACAAATCTCCCCCAAATCTCCGTTGGCCGAAGTATCGTTAAAGGAGCATTAAAAAATTGTATTGGCTGTAGAAGGCTTCTCTGTATCACTCGCATCTCTGTATGCTCACGCCTTTTCATTCAAATATCCTTATGTTTAAATATGCCTCAAGCAATATGCCTCAATTACATGGGTACGTAGGGACGTGATGGCCAAGCGCCCGGGTTTCATTCAAGGCGACTTTGGGCACACTAAGCTTTACCAAAACATAGTGATTTTTCCTGGGTGCCAAATCTTTCTGGGAGAAGCAAAGCGCTTCTTCTTCTTTTGTAGCAGACAAGGCATGTTGTAATATGCCCCCCCCCCCGCCCCTCCCTTCTACGGAAGTTAGGCCTAAAATACTTGATTTGAAGTTAATAGTTGAAACTAAGCTATAGATATACAAAAAAATATTCATAACTTTCGGCGCAAATGCTGGTTTTAGGCCTGTACAACAGGCATGAAATAACCTGCATTGTTGCAACAATATTGCATTACAAGTATTATTTTTGAAATTCCCTGACTCAATATATTTTGAAGAATTACAAAATTAGAAGTCATTTTGTTTTTCAAGGTGTGCGCTATCAGTTAATATTATGTTTTCAGATTTTTGAATGGGAAAAAACTATAAACCTAATATTTTCAGCACGGATCGAATTATATACCACAAGATATATATCATAGAAGATAGAAAGCGAGGCGGGCTGCTCTAAGAATAACTTATTCCTTACGTTTATTTTCCCTTAGGTACAGCATTTTCTAGCGACGCAGCCTTCTCTGTCCTTTCCTATTTTGCAATTATTTGTGTGACGAGATCAATTTTCCTGACTGTGCAGCGACATCTTTGCTTGTTTAAAGCGATAATAAAATTTTTTCCTTCCTCGCCATGCGTTCAAGTCGTCGAATTTTTTTGGGGCCGGAGAGGTGCCCTCCTACTTGTCATGATGGGATATCCCTTCCCACCGATCCCCCGTTTCTCACCCTTCCGTGTGGATCTCCTCTTTTAAACTGACCCATCTTTCGTGAAGTTTAAAAACGTTTGACCTCGGACGCCTTTCATGCAGAGTGGGCACCCTTTGTCTGATTTTTTTCCATCGCACGAATTGTTTCCAAAGCAATTTCATGGTCAGCTTTCCGCTGCCTTCGCATCACGCATGCTTTGAAACGGAAAGTATCGTTAAGCCGTATGCCTAGCCTGCCCCATGCTTACTTCCTCTAATTGTGCCCGTCTCGGATCCGACTAAAGAGACTGGATCTCGACTCCTCCTGGACAGCATTCTATTATGCTCAACAATCCCAAAATTAATATTTCAACTAAATAGTTCCCTGTCACATAAAATAGAGGCCCCGTCATTCAGAAGACCGATTGACTGCAGCCTTCCAATCGCCCACATACAATGCTAATTCCCTCCGGCCTTGGTAATTCTCCCGATTAACATTTCTCTCTCTAATTCCTACACATGTTCCTCTCGTCCTTCTTCAACCAACCCATCTAGTTCTTGTATTTTATGCCATATTATCTTTTCCTCCCTCCCCGTAATCCCACGAAAACATTCTCACTTCTTAGTTTATACGTTAATTTCATCTTCATCATCCGCCTTCAACGCCAGGTTTCGAAGGCTTCTATTCTCCTTTTCCCATGATCTACGTATCTGAGCCAAAGATCACTCCCACCTACACTCCGCAGTCCACGCGATTTTTTAAAATGTGCTGCTGCTTCCCTGTTTGTAACCCTATCTTCGCTGAGAATACTAGATGCCTCTTTAAACATAAACATCTTCTTTGCATGAGCTACTCTGAATTTGATTCCAGTCGTGCTTTTTCCGTAAAACTTTCCAAGGGAAATACTGGAAACGTTCACGTAAGCTGGGATACTTGTGTAAGACTGTGAGAATCTCGTGCTCATAAGTCCCGGTTGTTGCGAAGGAGGGCGCTAATAATAATTAACTGAAAAGGTTGCATGACCCCTTAAATGGCCGCGTACGTGGTACCGATGCACCCAAGGAACATTTTCAGGGAATGAGAATAAAAATTTCTGCGAAATTGATTCATAATTTAAATATTCATACCGATTTTGAGCAAACTTGCAATATATAATGATTCTACGCAACCTCTAAATATTTTTTGCAAGGATCTCAAACTTTCAAATTTCCAGTTTTTCTGGGACACCCTGAATTTTTTATAACACGAAAGTCTGTCTCGAGAAGGCATTCGAAAGTGTTTTGTAGAAAAAGTGGATAAAATGTTAACAAAAGAGATTTCAAAAGTTATTTTTTTCATTTATGGCTTGAACAAATATAAGGGTATACTTATATCTGTTTAACTGTTAAAATTCGATGGGATGGCCATGGATTAATTACTTTCGAGCAACTAATTTTTGTGCGCCCACTTAGTCTGGCAAATAATTTAACTTCACTAAACCTATACTTACATCAAGAGAAAAAAACTTAACAGACTCGTCAAAAGCTAACGAAACGAGAAAATATATGCGACCTTTGCACCTATTATCGAATCGATAGATGACGTCACATTTACTTGACACTTAAATGCATGCTAAAATCAGTTAAACTCCTTATTAATCGGTGGAAAAATTAAAAATTTTGTCTTTGTCCCCTGTAGCATTCCTTGTAAAGCATGTCTCGTATTTTCATGAACACCCCAGATGTATACGAAATTTTGTTGAAATTGTGGATTCCTTACCCGCAGAAATTAAATCCTTCGATTGAGCACCAGCTGGAGTATTCATGAAGAACTCGAAATCACAGAACCTCGACAATACCGAAGATGGTAAATCACGGCCGCAAAAATATCGATTTTTGGTAGAATTCTACAAGCCTGAGTCATTCAAGAATAAGCCCCTTAAGTTACCTTTCTAGATGAAAGCAAAATTTAAGATTTTTAAAGCGGTACGCATGACATTTCAAATATTTACAATTATATTTTATATTTATATGTGTTTTATGTGAAGGGTTAAAATAAAGTACCATTTTTAACCCTTTTTTTATTGCATATATGAGCAATTTTCAAAGTTATATTAAAGAATATTGTACAGTTGTTTCTTCAAATTTGTTAACTTTTAAAAGATGTATGAAATTTAAGCCCAATGATCGTTTGGTGTTGCATTGTAAAAGTAATATTGATTCTAATGCTTCAATTGCTATTTATGGTGATGTACAATTTTATGTGAAGGGTTAAAATAAAGTACTGTTTTTTAACCCTTTTTACTGTTTTATTCACGCTCAGTTTGGGCCTTAAAAAATTTTCGAGAAATTTAAAGGGCTCTGTAGCATGTGTCTGAGTCCTTCAAAAATAAACCCCTTGGTTACCTTTCTAGATGAAAGCAAAATTTAAGATTTTTAAGGCGGTACGCTTACAGTTAGGCTTTGTCGCCGAGGGGTAAAATCAGCTTCAGCAATTTTCACGGATGTTTCTTCCTAAGCACACTTTTAATAGTGAAATTTAATTTTAATGAAATTTATGACATGTTTTTCACACAGTTTCAGCATTATTTCTTTCTTCATTTTATCAGAATATCTCAAAATGGAGCCTCATTAATGTAAATTGAAAATCCGCAGTCTATAGAATAGCGCAAGAGTGTCAAGAGTCCAGCAACGATACACCCTTTCCACGCATTTACTCGAATAAGGTGGAATACGCAGCCGCTCGGTAAATCCATATTTACAAAATCTTTAAGAATATTCCTCAGTCAAAAGAATCCCACGGAATAAATTAACAGTATCAGGTTTTTTACAGAAAAGAATAGGATAATTCTGTCTGCGTTCTTTAGGAGCAGCCATCAATTTTCAATCAGCAAAAATATAACTTTCATCATTGGCTGAGAATCATCTTAATACGACACATCTCTTCCGCTGACGAGAACCTGATCAGCGACGTGAAGGAAGGCCCACCCTCACTTTCTTGGAGAAGGCACACACATCCCTAAGGGGTGACCCGAGGAAAAGTGAAAGAGAGAGAGAGACGGCAAGACGTGGGAGGCGTGACCAGAGCTGGATGAGGAAGGAAGAAGCTGATGACCATCGAGTCAGCGAAGTGGTCCACCGCCAAGAAATGAAGGGTCGTTTAACAAAAAATGAAATACAGCGCTCGCGCGCGAGATCGCTTCCTTCCGCCACCGGCCGCGAGAGCGAGACGAATGACCATTGGAGCGTGGAGAGCGACGGAAAGGAAAGTAGGTTTTGGAATGTGTGACTGGAGTCACTCGACAGGGTCCAACAGAGGCGGCAGGAGGAAGAGAAAGGACTTCGCCGCCCGCGATATCCAAATGCGGATGCACTTCCCTCGTCGGAGTTGTCCTCCCGGAGTCTTTGGCAGCCTCCTGACAGCTTCCGGAATCAACTTCCGGCCCGACCTGCCTACTCGTGACCACAATCGAGAATTCATTCAGGGGCCTGCTGATATTTAGGTGCGTGGTAGGTCCAGCGGAAAGAGCGCTGGGCTGATGTAACCGGAGGGCTCGGGTTCGATTCTGAGTGACGCCTCTGGATATCCTCAGCTTCAACCAAGCTGTGTGATGTTTTGCGTGCCAGAGGTCATCCTGGGAAATCACAGGCGGCACAGGGACTCAGGAACTGCCCCCCCCCCTCTTGTTACCATGATGTGTGAATTTCACACGCAGTATATGGCTTAGTACTGGGTGGACTCTACCCTCACCTACCAAACCGACCTTCGGGTTGAATTACTGTAGTGGTGGTGGTTGTCATTTTCCACGAATCAATTTGCAAGCCTCTATTCACAAAAAGAGAGGCATTTGCAATTGAAAAGAAATCTACCGCGACAATAATCACTCGTCGGCATTTCACAGAACGACTGAGAAACTTCAATTTCACGTGAATGTGAAGGGGTTATGCAGGGCGGAAATGCCTCGAATTGCGCGGAACTTGCCCAATAATTACTTCATTTCTCCGTTCCTGAAAATGAGAAGCGAGGTTTAATAATTAAGGGTTAAGAAATAAACCGGTAATCAACCTGAGTAGGCTCACCTTGAGAGCAAGAGGGTAGGGCTAGAGCAGACACACCAATGACGTGTGAAATTCGCACTTTCAGGGTATGGATGTGGGGGGAGGGAACAGTTCCCATCCCTATGACTCCCGCGGTATCCCAGAAAGTCCCGCTACCGAGAATCACACGGCTCCGGTTTCACCTTAAGAGTGCTACGAAAATTCATTCTTAGATGAGGTTCGGATAGCAGCTGAACACCACCAGCTGAACACTATCACACTATCACACTATCACACAGCGGCCGATTACCTCAAATGAACATGAAAATAACATTAGGTTGAAGCACATTCGAAATTGTCAAAGAGATATCAAAACCTTATCAGTTGAATAGAATAGAGAATAGTCACCACATGGTAAAGATGATGTAACATTGTTCCAATGGTGAGAACTGACGATATCGCACATTGGCAAGAGCGAAATGCTTCCTTGTCTCTCAAATTTATATCGTATATTGCGTTTCGGTGCGAGTCTCTTCGAATTATCTTTCGTAAGTACAAAATGGAGACTGCTGTTAGATTTGTATACATTTCGTGGGCTGGGCCGAGGGCTGGTTTTTTTTATAGGTAAGGCTAGGTAGATAGAGCTCACCCCGAACTAAGCAATAATTGTAAGATGCATGAAATTCACACATTGAGGATAAGTGACTCAGTTCTTTGACCAGACCTAATATTCAGTTTCCCACGAAGTTCTAGCAACTTGAAAATTTCACAAATTGGATTTTAGACGGGGTTATCGAAAGGCATCACCCAGGATTTGAACCCGGGACTTTTCGCTCAGGAGCGGAACGCTTCCATGCCACCTTATTTCAAATGAACTCTTCATTTAGTACATACGGTTTTGATTAAGCTTTTTCAGGGAAAATTCATAACTATTATTTTAAACAATAGTAGGTATATTTTAGGAGGCATTATAAAAAGTCTTGATAGTTAGTGCCATAATATATGCTCAATTTATATTAGCATCACGCAAATGCGCAATAGAGAAGAGTAATGATTAACAAAATTATAAAGTTCACCATGATGACTTTTTGACGCTGCTAATTGTAATCACTCCATCTAATTCACGCTGCTGTGACACTTTTTTGCGCCCTGCTCAATCAAGATCTGCTCGAGATGCATCTTGACAGTTTAAAGCGCGCCATTCGGATAAGATTTGCCTACATAAATGCTCAAATTAATCACGGTGCGTCAAGTGGAGTGGCCTGATAAAAATTTATGTGAATTTGGAATGGACGTCGTTAAACTAATTTTGGCGTGTCAAAGCCAAGAGAGACATACTTTCCAGTGTTGTTGATAGCATTTTCATGAGGTCATCGCGCATCGCTTGCATTTAATTTTCCCTTCACTTCACACACAATTCCATAGTACATCCACTCACTCCCTTTACGCCCACATCAAATGAAATTTTAGTTGACAACTTGCGTAGGAATACCATGACGACGAAACCTTCGCCCGCGAAAGTTCAAATTCCCATTCTGTGGAAATATCACAATGGGTATAGCACAATCTTTCTTTCAATTCTCAATCGATGAATTGAGTTCCGCTATCCACAAGCTTTTTTATATCAACGAGTTTCGACCATAATAATTACTTTCTCTACTTGAAGTACTTTTTATTTATGAAAAAAAACGAATTCGGGATTTCAACGAGAATATACTGTGATATAATGTTTTTGGGTCCTCTGAAAACGTTTTAACTATTTTCCCGATGCCTAAAGTGAGTGTGAAAACATGAGGCTGATTTGTGAGTACGATAATTAAAAAACTAGCATTCTGATTCTATTTATTCAATAAATTTCATATCCAACATTTTTATTATATGCATCGCAAAACTTGTGCAATAGGTCGTTTCGATGGAAGAATATATTGTCCAAAAACGCCCTCGACGCTGGGGTTCTTTGAGCAGGTTTCTTATGCAAAGTACATACTACTACACATCAATATAGTCCACATTGGTCGAAAAGAATGTGTCAACGCTGTGAGAATTTGGAATGAACTTGAAGACTCTTTTCGTTCCGCTGGTAATGACATATTACGCGCTCCTTCTCCAGGGTTAATGCGAATATGTTGACAGCTCTGCCTGTCACGCAACCCCCCCCCCCCCCCCCCCCCCCCCCCCCCCCCCCCCCCCCCCCCACCCCNCCCCCGGTTCCTTTTCCCCACTCCTTCGATGCACACTTTCCCCTCCCTGACGTCACACTTCGCACAGGCGAGTGTGCCACCAAGTTTTACGATGCCTGTAATAATAAATATATTATCAAAACACAGTAATCAACCCGAAGATCGGTTTAGTAGGTGAAGATAGAGCTCACCAAGTACTAAGCCCAACGGTGTAAGTGAAATTCACACATTAGGAATGGGGGGCCAGTTCCTTTTCCTGTACCGCCTGTGATTTCCCAGG
>LYUA01001355.1:152492-163013 GCA_002093875.1 Calopteryx splendens | reverse complement strand
CCCCCCCCCCCCCCACCCTGATGTGTGAATTTCACATGCCGTTGGGCTTAGTGCTGGGTGAGCTCTACACTCACCTACCAAACAGACCTTCGCGTTGATTGCTGTCATTTGATTTTTTTGATAGACTACTACTACTGTTTCATATCTAACACATGACATTTCCAAAAGCATTACAGCACAAGAACAATTAGTGAGCCTTGAGATACCAGGGAAGAGATATGGGGCTTAGTGAGGAGAGATGTAGGGTTATTGAAAATGAGATGTGTATTGGCAAGGGGAAAAGTGATTTTTTTTACATCACCCATATTTAAGCATCGCCAATTTCAATTTTTTGATTGACTCTGGTCAAGGGGTGTTCCACAATTGGAGATAGTGTATCCACTTGACTGTTTTTCAGTGTTCTTCCAGTCCATATTTAACTGCCCTTCTTTTTGCCTGATGAATTTCTTGCTGTGACAACATAGGATTTAATACACACCTTCACAATCATGCGTACGTAGAAAGGTGTCCTTGACTATTAGGAGTAGATCTGCACATCACAGAATGATGCTGTGTTGTTGTCTTCTCTGTAGTACTGTAACACCAGTTATGAAAAGGAGTATCATGAAGACGAGGATTTGGTGGTCCCTCATTTGTTAGGTTTCTGCAATTCATTATAGCCTTTAAAAGGCCCATGAGATATCTGTTACATTGTAGTGCCAAATTGAAGCAATTTGTCTCTGAAAAGGTGGAATCTCTGTTGGATATGTCAAAGCCCAAATAAATATGGTCTTAATATGGGAGGCAGTGACTTGAAGATGATGGTGACAGGAGGGTTCAAGTATCCGTTGGTGATGCCCTTCTACACACTTCATGTCTCATAAATATCTGTCTGCTGCTGATGATAGCAGGGCATCAAAGAATGGAAGATTGTACCTACACAGGATTATTCAAGAGAATCAAATGGAGTAATGTGTGAATTTCACATACTGTTTGGCATAGTACTGGGTGAGTTCTAACCTCACCTACCAACCGACCTTCTGGTTGATTACTGTGATTTTTGATACGTTAGGCAGTAAGAGGCAGAGTAAATTGGGAATATCTAATTAATATATTAAAGAAGGAAGTAGATAGCAGTGGAAAGGAGAGATAGGAGAATTATCCAAAACCTGTACATGTTTCCCACAGCACAGATGGATGTAGCGGATGGAAAAAGATGGTGGGTAGAAATTGAAAAGAGGGTAAGGCAGGGTTGTCCATTATCACCCATGCTTTTCAACATAATGGTGAGAAAATGGTAAGGGAGGTGTGAGAAGAGCTAGAGGTAGGAGTGGAAGTAGACTGATCAGATCAGTCAGATTTGCGGACAATCATGCTTTAGTTAGCCAATGACCTAAGGGATTACCATACACTAGAGTCAGTGCCATAGGTATAAAATGAAACTTAATGAGAAGGAAACAAAGTTAACGAGGTCCTCAAAGCATACGAAACCTAAGATGAACATTAAAGTTAGAGGGCATTAACTTGAGCAGGTAGCACATTTTACGTATTTGGCAATGGCACAAGGATAATAGAATGAGAATCGTACTACGATAAGAAGCTTTAACAAAGAGGAAAGAAAAGATGAAAAGGACCTTAAGGAAGGATGTAAAAAAGACTAGTGACTACATTAATATGAAGGATTGTTTCATTTGGCTTGAGAAAAGGATTTAGCATGTTGGACAGAATGATGGGTGGCAGAAAATATGCAGAACTGAAGAATGGGTTATTGTTGTGGGTTGTTGAGATGATAGTGTCATATGTCCATCAAAAACCTAGCCTAACTGGTATATTACCATTAAAAAATAAAATAAATAAAAGTAACTTTTCTCTGGCTAACCTTCACTTAGGAGTTTATATTTGGAATAGTCGCGAGCCAGTGCATTTTTCCACAAATATATATACTTAACTCACGACCTAGATTTCGTGTACATAGAATGGGGGTGAGGTAAGAAGGGTCAATGTGAATATTTTCATATATATAGCACTTCCAGTCACTGGAATCGCACGAACACCAAAACTTATTCCATCAACCAGAAGTGAACTTATAACAACCTAGTTTGTAATCGCATTAGGGATTTTCACAGTTGGTCATTAGGCCAGGAATCAGTTAAGCTTGTAGGATGGTGAGCTACAGAGATCACCATTAGATATTCACCTTAATGAAATGATATGAAATTTCAGGCGTCTATATAGACAAGGTGGCAATGTTACAGCTGGAAGAATCCGGCATTGCTCTTCCTACAGCAATGATGTAGCATTTGATAAAATCCTGGTTAAATGTTCAATTTCACAGTCAGATCTCTCTTGATCTATCAGTAAGTGTGCTCTGCTAGGAGAACATTGATTTTCTGTTCATAGTCCTTGCTCAGAACAACAACAGCATTTTGATGTGTTGTCTGATGGTAGCAGCAAGATGATATTGTCTTCTCTTAGGCCTTTGAGGGCTTTTAGCTCTTCAGATGTAGTATTCAGTACTGGTGATTTGACCTCCTTAATATACATTCCATGTCCTCCCTAGCTTTGTTTGCCTCCAGAATTGAAAGTGTGCTTCATGGCTGCTTCAGCTGGAGTCCATTTCTTCAGTAGATATTTCCCTCGGTGCAATGGCATAGTTGAGACCTTCGGAGACTATGGACAATACTTCAGCATCCTAGCAAACCAAGTAACATGGAGAAGATGGTTATTAATGTTATGGAAAAAAATGCTCTCTGATGTAGTCTTTTCCATCTTCCTAGAAGGCCTCATCTACAGAGTTCCAACACTACCAAAATGGATATATAAGTTAAGCTAGCTTAGTTGGCTTTGTTTTTAGTAGCTTGCTTCCAACTCCAGTAATTTCCCAATGCATGTAGGCACTCCATTGCAGTCATAATTGATGAAACAATCTGTCCAAGCACTTGATATCAGATCAAAGAAAAACCCCTCTTAGAAATAAATTTTCAGCACAATTGCTGTGGTCACTTTAAACAGTTTTTTCACTTAAGTCTTTCCAGAGTAGAGGCCCTTTTCAGCATTCATTAATCATATATGTGAACATCAATAAATTGATCTATTAACATAATAAAAATAAGCAAGAAAAAAATTGTACTCAGCACTACAAAAGGCTCCCTTAAAAAGACAACGAAAATTAGACAGTTTCCCTAACTTTCTCCATTACCTGAGACATTTTTTTAGCAAAGGCACTAAGTAATTTTCAGAAAAAATTGCTGAATGTAATTCTAATTTCTAACAAATGTAACAGACCTTAAAAGTGCAAAGAAAAGACATCCACCAATATGCCAACAAGTAAACAATTACAAATTTTCAAAATAAATTAGTACTCACCCTACATTCTGTAATATTATAAATTTAAAAAAAAAAGGCCAGAAAAAAAAATTCAATTCATATTAAAAATATAGATGTACTGACCAAGATAAGCTCAAACAAAGTTCCTTGGTCAACTTTCAGAAAATCGGCATCCCAACTACTAATATCATCTGTACGCTTCTCTTTGTTCTCATCATCTTCAGGTGGAGGAGGGTCATCTTTGTGATAGGTAGCCCACTGAATAACTTTCTTCAAAATTGCAGAATTAACATTTGGCAGCGGCACAACCTCCTCCTCATCTTCATCCATTCCTGATATTCAACATTTAAAAAATGGATAAGATATAAACCACGCGAAACACCCAAAAAAGAAAAAAAATAATATATAACCACAATGATAATTTCCAATAAAGATAGATCACAGAAAGAGCTCATCTTACTACTTTTATATTCTAATTTTTAAACCTCAGTATCTCTGCTAAAAACAACCTTATTATGAACCTTTTTAACGTTTACATCTATCCTGTTAACTTGACGTAAAATTGCTCACTGAGTGGTCCTAAGGTTGAAGTTTCAAATGTCACCTAAATGCTGGATGGTATATTAAAACATAATAGAATTTCTAAATTCCATCTCAGCTCATTATATGTTTACTAAAAGGAGAAAGAAAACTTAGTGCTACTATGTCCACCTACAACATTGACAAGTTACTTTTTTTCAGGTTTCTCTGCCAACTATGGGATGGTACCCATTGTTTCGTTACTGCTACTGCAGGTCACTTCTTCAATGGAAATTTCCACTTGCAAAAGTGATCAGTAATGCCCACAAAACGTTGGGAGCCATCCCATAGCATGCAGCAAAGCCAAGAGCCAGCCACATATTATCACAATGAGCAGCAAAAGCTTCCAAACTAACAAGAATGTTCTACAGATATCTACTGTTATAATATAATTTAAGCCAAGGACTGAAAAACGTAGTATTTACTAATTTCTAGCGAATGGGCCAAAGTATATGCCAATTAATAAATTGGAAGAGCATAGTGAAAGTACAACACAAACGGCTGAGACAGTTTCTTTAAAGATTAAAGCTTGACAAAATCGAAGTAGGAAAACAGTTATTATAAATGGCATATACATAAATGGCATATACATAAATGGCATATACATATTATAAATGGCATATACATTGTATTTTTCAGTATTCAGGAAGATGTGAAAGGCCAAGGGCCTTGCGGTACATATCTATTGCTAATGAGAAAACCAATACCAAAACCAAAAACTGAACAATAAATTTTGAGCTTTGGTTCCTCTCTGCGTCAACCTACTATTTCTCACTTAATATACCATGGTCTTGAGTCAAATTTATCATATTTGACTTAAAGAATGCTTGAATTTTTTTACAACAACCACTTACCGAGGTCTTCAAGCATGGTTTTTATGGTAACTGAGCATTTCGCGATTTCCACATCGACATCGAAAACCTCTCCATCCGAGCTCTGCAGCTTAATTTTTGGCATCTAAGATATGATAGAAGGAATGAAATTTCTCATAATAAAATGATTATTTCTTGATCACATATAAACAAAAAACTTCTCAAAGGATATTTATTTTGTCCTAGACATGCGTACGCAGTCACTAGAAAACAATTGCTTTAATGGAGACCAACTTTATTTTCATTACAAAATCACAGATTTTGTAATGAAAATAAAGTTGCTTGAGTTGAGTTACCTTGAGCTTCCGCTAAAGACGAAAATAACCTCTATGGATTCAACTTCTCAGCTTCAGATACAAAAACAAACAGAATGCGGACTCCTTAAAAAAAATGTCTCTTGATTCAAGGATCCTCTCACTTTAGGTAACTTAAAGCAGAGCTCTCACGGCCGCCACCACAAACTTGCGTTAATGAGAAAAGTAATATTCAAATGCGCAGTATTTAATACATGGTACTATAAATGCTAAAACTCGATATTTTGCCCTTAATTTTATTGTTTATAGCAAATTTGTCACTAAATTAGGAATGCATTTGTGATAAAAGCGTTACCTGGCGAAAGAAGAGAGAAACTATCAGGGTTGTTTAGAAAGCAAGGTAAGTGGCAAATGCGCCCGAATTCGCCAATTGATAACCATTGGTTGATAACGGAGCCGTGCTATCATGAATATTATGATCCGACAGGTACACGGTAGAATTGGTTTTCGGAGACGGAGTCATTCGTTATCAATCGACACCGTAGTCTTAGTTTATTGACGATTGTCATGAATTCTTCATAATGAGCAATATGATTACTAATCCCAACTCTTTTTGAGTATTATCGAGATCCGATTTCTTCACGAGAAAAACTGTAATGAAGCAGAATTCATCATCAGCATAGGTGGTCTGGAACTGGCTGATCTCACAGGCGCCAAGCCTCTCTGACATTCGTGTCCAGATGCTAGTGTCACATTACCGCCAATGTCCGAATTTCGGCAGCTACTATGTGGAAAAATAGCTTAGGGTCGTTGATTAATTTGGTAATTTTTTCATTTTTAATGGCCAAGCGGCCATTAAAAACAGCTATGCTAGTTATATTTCGCGTCGTTCAGGCTTGCAGCTATTGGTCTATTGCCTTGTTTTAATGAGATACATCTTTATGCGATGTGCTTAGGAAGTTGGGACCTATTGTATCATTTGATACCTTAACTGAGGTGTGCTATGATTCATTGACACATTTTGTATGGCATCTTACTCTGGGATAATTCTAGTGTTGCCAGAAGACCCTTTTCTGCGCAGAAGTATGCTATCAAGGCCATGATCGAGTTCCTACCCGCACCCCTGGTAAACCCAATACCTTAACACTCCCTTCATTGTATATGCTAACATGTGAATGTTATGTAATGGCAAGCCTTGATAAATTTCCAACCAATGCTGATTACCATAATTATTCCACCAGTTCAAGAAATAATAAACACGCAAATCAATATTCCAGCTCCCTTTCTTTAAAAGGTCCCAACCATTCCGCCTCTGTATTATTCAACAGAATACCCAATGGTATCAACTCTCCTACAGTATTTAAAATGAGGGTCTAAGTATTCCTTGGCAAAAAGTGTTACTATAGTGTCAGTGATTTCTTGGAACTCATTTTCAATTATGTAATGTGATCCTTCTCTTTTATTTTTGTATTATGACTTGACGTAATCATGCTAATGCATTTTGCCAATTGTGAAATAAATTATATTATTATTATGGTTCTTTAGTGTATTAAAAACCTGCCCGATAAGATTCCACACCACCAGGGAGGGTAGGTACCCCTACACTTCTCACTTTCCTGGACTTTCCACACTTCATCAGAATTAATATCCCATTCTGGCCAATTGTCTATTCCAATCATCTGTTCTCTTGGTGTTATGTACTTTTCCAGTGTTTCAAAACTTCTCATGAGATGCCTATTACAATGTCACCTTATAACACATGGTAGGGGCAAAAAAAAGCCAAAAATATATCATATAATGATTGGGATGGAATCTCCTAATTCAACCGCAGAGAACTAGTGGCATTCATCAAATTTTGATTGGTAGAAGATTTTGCTACCAAAACATTTTTGTCTGTAGAAACAGTAAAAAATTTATATTGCGAAGAAAATTTTGTAATACATAGATTTTTGTTTCATGGCCTCAGAAGCTGGAAAATCAATTTCTCCTGTGAGCAATTTGCTTATGCTGTATTTGAGAGTGGTATGATGATGAACTCATAATTTGTAGTATTCACTCTTAAAAGTTTGTTCATTCGTAAAATATAACTTCTATTACTCAGAGCATGCCACTTATTCCAGTACAATTATGGCAAAATTCAGTAAATGGGAAAGAAAAACAAGTAAATTTTCTTTTTAAATTGGAAATATATAATCATTTTTAATAAGATAAATATAGAGAAAATCCAACAGGTGAAAAGGTATTCCAAAGTGTTTGGGTTGTTACTTTACTGTCCGGATTTATGCTTACGATCCACTTTGTGTAACTCTAATGACACACAGTAACAGGAGAGGGTTGATTATAATAATGATTTTAACTTAATTTTACTTAATAATGGGGAGAAAGCCCTTTCAAATTGCTGTAGTGGAGAATTCTCTTCAATCGACCATTTGTTTGCCCAAGCAGTCCAACAACTTTAAGTTAAAAATTCTGCACATCATAATTTGTGTGGGAGTGACTATTTTCCCCTGTTAATAGTTCTTTCTAAACTTATTCAACTGGATTGTCAAAAAGACCTATTAGGGCCATTTAAAAAGTTTTTATTCAAGGATGCTAACTTTGATGGATCACGAAAAGGTAAGGTGTCTAATCCTGCTTTAGAAGCTACCTCTTGAGGAGTTCCACAATCATCAGGGAATCATTCAAAATTGAGATATTCTTGTTTAAAATAAGTACAATGAATAGGTCCTTGAGCCTACTCATTTTCCTCATGAGGGGCTATTGGCTCTAGAAGCTCCAAGCTATTTCTGATATTGCAATTTGTTCGAGGTACCAATAGTCAAAAGGAGAATGCAAAAAGAGGAAATGTGCTTGGCAGTCTACCTGCAAGTGGCTGGCACCGAAAGGGTTGAGAAAGAGGCCAAGACATCAAAAATATGTCAAGAGAAATGGATGACAATAAGAGTAGAATAAAAACAAATAAAGAGACCTCTTCCATGTAAATAAGGAATAAAGCCAGAAATGCTGTTTATTGCCTACTCTTTTTAAAATTCATTTATGATAATGAAGTTTTAAAAGAATGGTAAGTGAAGTGTCTACACATGGGAATAGAGGAAAAGGGATACCTCCACACACTCCTATTAACTGATGGCCGTGTAATATTTGCACATGATATGATGCGAAAACCAGAGGTATATTTTTCACAAGACATTAGCTTGTTGCTAGAGTAATGGAAGGGAAAATATTATTAAATCCTTCTGAGGAATTTAAATTTCTGGAAATATTTATGTCAAAGAATGGAATGAATGTATCAAGAAAAGCTACATGAAAATTAAGTCAGTATTCTGGTATTAACCTTAAAGAGCCAGACAAATCTTGAGGAAAATATACACTATAATATGAACCGAAATAAAGCACAAGTATTCATTTTGTATTGTAATTATTGAAAATTTCACTCTAAGACAAAAAAAATGTTATGTATGGGTGGCTATTATGAGGTAGCCTAAACACACATATCTACTTAAAAAAGGATCATGACTGAACATTAAGAAGTGGATAACTCCTCTCTTCATTTTCAAACATTAGACCCAATAAAAAAAGGTAAGAAACTAAGTCTTTAAGTTACATCTCAATAAAACTTGTACCAATGTACTCTGAATGCACATAAATAACACCAATTTCTTTTACCTTGAAATTACACTCTAAGGCATACAAAAATTTGAAATAGTATCCACTGTAGGACAGCCTATACATTACTACATACACAAAATAAGATCATGAGTGATGAATGAACAGGAATAGAGATACACCTCCTTTATATTCCCACGCATTAAAATGCTAGACAAAATTAGTAACCATTCTACAGAGTGTAACAGATTAATATTTGGTGAGATCATTGATTTAATAGTAACAAGTGATAACTTAAGACCACCTTTTTTTTAGGTACATGGATAATACACTGAAAACCAAAATTCTCACATGTATAGTTCCTAAATTCTGATCACCTTACAAATTTCTGCTCTTCATATCCTTTCAGAAATCATTTACCCCAACTTTTTTCTCACCATATACATAGCAGCAGAAATTAATGATTGGACACCAAATTAACCTGCAATAATATGAGATTACCATTTCTTTTTCACATCCTATTAAGCTCATTTGAAATATCACCTTGTACATGTAGAATGGAACCTGGACCAACAATATATTTGGAGTAAAGATCTCACATCTTTACATTATGGAAACTTTTATTCTGAAATACATTATCAATAACATCATTTCTTGAAATATACACTAATCAGGACTGCTATACTATCATTTTTGTTATTAAAAAATCAAATTCTAGGAAATAAATTCAGGTTACTATATTTTTCTTAATAGAAATCTTCACTTCAAGCACTACCCTAAACAATCATTGAAACTATTTTTCACATAAAACTGCATGTAACATAAAAAGGTTCTAACAAATATAAAACTATTATCTATTGCTCAGAAGATGATACATATTTAAATACCCAGAATAACATTTCATTTGCACAACAGTTTTTCTTCAAATGTTGAAGGTTCCTCAATACAAAATTATAAAAAAAACATTAACTTTTGAAAATGCAGCAGTTTTTCACTTGGTGTCATAGGAATTACATTTCCTGATTTAGCATGGTTTTTAAAGAAAAAGAATGAGATCACGCTTTCATCTTTTTCGCAGGAGAACAAGCAGGAGACTGATCCTTTTTCTTAGATCTCTTGAAATTACCATGGACGGTATCTTTGGCCACACGGTAAACTACACCTTCACACACATCTGGCTCAAAAAGCAGAAAGTTATCAAAGGGTGCATCCATTTGAGAGACAGCTTTCACCACTTCCTGGGCTAGGAACCCTCCCACAATGGCACATACAGGACAGGCTTCACCATAAGCCCTCCTGTAAAAACCAATCAAATAATGCCCGGAGATTACCCACAATGTTGATAATACACACTTTGAAACCATTGAAATTCAAAGACCTTGTTAGGATACCACGTATCACGAGTTCCAATCAATAAGCTGTATCATGTAAAGAAAAATGAAAATAAAAGACTTACTTGAGGGCAGAATCTGAAACTTTGTCAAGCGGGGCAGAGATCTCGGAAAGTAGTTTGTCACGAATGGCAGTGAGTTTTTCAAAATCAGAATCTTTCTCCAAAATAGATGGACTACGACCATTCTCATCCCTGAAAGTCAAGAGGACTGCAAAAGGAAATATGATGGCATAAAATTAGTTTGTCACACACAGCAGTAATTGTTTTTACCGAATTACCTTTTCCATAATACATATATAAAACAGATTCAGGTATGATGTGGTGGAAATGCTCCATAATAGGAGAAGACACTTAGCAATTTTCCACTTAATAAAACCTAACCCACCATCTTGATCCTTCACCCCCTCCCCTTTTTTTACCCCCTAATACGTAGGAAAGCAACCCCCCCCCCCAATCCCCTCACTCGCCCTACCCCTTTACCAACGTCCTCTTAAAGTCGGTTTTCCCCCCA
>LYUA01001355.1:138823-150612 GCA_002093875.1 Calopteryx splendens | reverse complement strand
TGAAGGTCACTCACCCAATAGGGGGTCCGGCCCAATTCCGGCTAATCCTCCATCCCCAACCAGCTTCCCGACTTGGCCTTGACTCCACCCACTCCCTTTTCCCGCCCCTAGCTCCCAACTCCCTTTCTGATTCCCCTCCCCACTAGGAGAGCCCTCCTACCTCCTTTATCTTGGAGAAGGGCAACTTGGCTTGAAGACATGACTCAGGGTTCTCAACAAGCTACATAGTAATACTGTTGATGCGGTGAGAATGTTTGCGGGCGGGCAAGATTGTTTTTTGAAAGTAGCCACAAATCACCCCTTGTAAGCTATATGCCCTCGGGACAAACAAAGCAAACGTACGTCCATCAATCCCTGGTCAAGAGGGTGCAATATGAATTGCACTGACAGGGGGCAGAACACATAAAAGGGAGAGAATACATAAACACTGAGATGAAACAACAGCCAATGATGTTGGGTCATATGGCTTCACCAAACAAACCAAAGAAAGCCCGGCAAACTTTATCCACAAGAAAGGTTATGGCAACTTTTTTGGGATGCAAAAGGAATATTGATCATGGAGTTCATGGAATAACCATAAATTCTGGTTTATTGTGATACTTAAAAAAAAAAATAGATGCGCCATTCAGAATAAACATTGTGAAATGCTGACTTCAAGTGTCATGTTTTGCACGATAACACACTCCCCCAGAGTGCTCGGTGTATACAAAATTTGTTGCAAGCTTCATTGGGTCACTTTCGACTATTCTCTCTATAGCCCAGACTTGGCCTGGGTCCCAGTGCTTTGATGACCATGGAGAACTTCAAGGTGCTATTTTAGGCTGGTTTTAATCACAGGCCACAAAGTTTTATGAAGAGGGGATATACAAACTAGTCAAACACTATGATGCCTTGATTCAAATGGCATTTATGTAGAAAAATTGTAAACCATTTATCCTTTAAAATGTATATAGTAAAATGTTTTTATCTTAGTGTGTTCTTTTTTTACAGCCAAGTAGAAGGAGAAACAAACTTTGTTAATTTCACAGAGAATATTTATTTTAAATGACTGGTTTCGTTGAATAGTTAACATCTTCAGGACTACTCAACAAAACTTGTCATTTTAAAATAAAAATCTCTGTGAAATTTCCAAAGTTTGGTTCTCCTTCATCATGAAATTTTAAAAGGTAGAGCCTGAAATTATTGAATTCAGCCTAGCAGAAGTTACTTTCTGGACAGCCCTCGTAGCTAGATAATTTTCATTTAAAGAGCACCTACCAACATCTAGTGTTTAATTGTCTCCCTAGAGACACACAATAATTAGATATCTTCTATAAGTATATTCCAGATTAGTGAATATTCAACAAATTAAAAAAAAAGATTTTATGGCTATAATAATTGAAGTTTGCTTCATTTATTTCAAGCAGGCATTTGAGAGAGTAAATTGGGAACACCTAATGAAGGTATTGCAGAAGATAGGAGTAGGCTGGATGGATAGGAGACTTATTCAAAACCTGTAATGTCTTAACCTGCACAGGTGAGAGTACAGGATGGAGAAACAGGGTGGGCAGGGAGGTGAGACTGGGTTGACTGATATCACCTGGGCCTTTCAAGATAAATGTGGAGGAAATGGTAGGGAGGCATGGGAAGGACTAGAGGCAGGAGAGTAAGATTAGGTGGGGAACTGATCAAGTCAGTCAGCTTTGTGGACGATCAAACTTTAGAAAACCAATCAGCCAAGGGGTTGAAATCACAGCTGATCTCACTACAGAGCCAGTTTAAGAGGTATGAAATGGAAATATATGAGATTCTTGAGGAGATAGAACATTTTTCATACTTAGCAAATGTTTTAGACAAAGGTGGACAGTGTCATAAAGAATATACATAGAAGAAGAATCACTTTAGGTAAAGAAGTTTTTACAAAGAGGAGGGAACTGATGACAAAGACCTTAGGCAAGGATGTAAAGAAGAGACTGCTGAAGACGTTAATATGGAGTATGATTTTTTTAATGACCAGAAACTTGGCAGTTGAGGCAAGGGGACATGCATAGATTGGAGGCTTTAGAGATATTGGTGTGGGGAAGGAAGGAAAGGAAAGCAAACGAAGAAGTTCTAGGTATGGAAGGCGATGACAGAATGTTGCTGGGAGAAAAATTCGAAAAGACAGGAAAAATTGATGCCGAGTGCATTGAATGGCAATGGATTTTTGAATACTATGATCAAAGAGAACTTGGACATATGATGCAGAAGTGGAAAAGATTAGACATGCTGGATGGAATGAAGGGAGACAGAAAATATGAAATTGAAGAATGAGTTATTGTAGTGTAGGTTGCTGCGATGTTAGTTTTGCGTTAGTTATGTAGCAGTGGCGCCTATCAAAAACCTACCCTGGTGGGTAGACTACCATTAATAATGATAATAAATAATAATTGATGAAGCCATGGATATCAGTATGAAAGCTCAGTTGTTAACAGTTCTTTTCTATATTTCTGAAGATGGGACAGTAGACGGATATTTTTCCACTTCCCAGGGGCTAACCTTTAGTTGCAAAAGGCTTTTGGGGTGGAGGGGTGTGGCATTTCATTACATTACAAGGAAAAGATTAAATAGGGAAGAGAAGGGAATCTAGCAGGAAATGATGGGCTGTGGATGTGAGTGCAGCAAGGTGATTTTCAGTGCAGACCCTTCACAAAGAGAGTGGCATTATTCTTCAGTTTAGCATGGACTCCTTGGGTTTTTAATTGCCTCTTCATTGCTACATAAAGCAACTAGGTAAACTAACTAAAACATTACTTAGCAGAATAATAAGAACATGAGAACAAATTATTTGATTGGTGAAACGATCTGTGATCAGGCCTATGAATAAAACACAGAAGCTAAAGAAAATTTAACCAAAATTGGTGTTGTTTACTGACCTTGGACTAGAAAGAAGGAATCATGAACGTTAACAAGGTTTCCAGAGTTCCAAGTAAGTGAGAATGGCTCATCTATGGGAACAAAGCACTTAGTAACAGTGGTACTGGATGTTACTGTTATTGATGAAAGAACACCACCCTTAACGTTTCCTGGAATGACAGACTGAGTTTTCCTGAAAATAAAAAAAGGAATCGATAGGTGATAAACAATTGACTGAAAAAATAAAATCCCTTTAGAGAACTCTAAATTTTACCAGCTTTTTAAGCACATAGAAATGTATCAAGTATTTTCCTGGTTTATCCCATTCCATTATTTTGGCATTCAAGCATGTACACACATATTTCGTGAGGTTAATATATATATACACATTTTATTTGATATCAAAATTTATTTCAGTTTATTTTAATTGGTCAGAAGCCCAATGCACGTTCATGCACTAGCCTATTAAGTACCATGATCCATTACTGAAGCAGTTTCCTATAACAACAACTTGATTTGGGGGCCAATGCAATGAATCCAAGACTTAATATGAAATCTCATTTGAAATGGATTTAGGAATGCATTAAATGAGTTGCATCTGAATTTTTGTGTATAGTCGGGTGCTAAATCTTACTGTGCATGATCTTGCATGTTTAACTATTATTTGACTGATACTTTCTCACTTTGAGGTGTTGAAAATTTCAGCTTTAAAGCGATTTTGTGGCATCTGTGTAGCTGGTGTTGCTTTCAATAAGTACAACTGACTACATATAATACAACTATTACACAACAATATACATACAATAAAAAACTAATATACAACAATAACTATGAAATAAATACACCTGTATTTTACCTCCAAATATTGAGGCTCCTTCACAAATTAGTCCCCATCGGATACAATACACTTGTCTCACCTTTCTTTCCAGTATTCAAATTCATGCTGGAAGCCATTTTTGATAGGTCCTTTATAACCACCTCAGTAATCTTCACCAATGCTTCTGATTATAACAAACAATTTCCACAAATGCATTTCTTCACATTGGGAAACAGAAAAAGGTCACATGAGGCTAATTCTGGACTATAGAGAGGATGAGGAACACACTTTTAATCAATTTCAACGAGATATCCAGCAACAACATTTGTGCTGTGTGGCCATGCATTATCATGGTGCAGCATCCAGCCTTTACTTTGAAATGCGGCCTTTTGTGATTGATATAGCCTTGGAGAATTTTCAGTACATCTCTACCATACGCTCCATTTAGAGTTGTGTGCGCTGGTATGACATACTGATTCCCTGAATAAAAAAAAATGATATGCTCACAACTTTCCCAGCAGAAGCCACCACTTGGCTTTATTTGATGTTGGTGAGCTTTGCTGTTTTCTCTCAGGATAAAAATAATGCAACCAAGTTTCATCAGCAGTGATATGGTTCAAAAGGAACTCCTCATCTTCCAGGAGAATCAACTTCAATTGACTTGGATTTTCAATAATACAAATATTGGGTGATCTGCTTTTAGTGGATGATTCTGTGATGGCTTCCAGTGTACACCAAGACCAAATTACATATATCAGTTCAACATTTGTAGGAATACCACTTTTAACAGCATTTGTGGGTGAAGAAAAAATAGAACTGATGGTTGGTGAACAGTGTACTGGTTCAGATGTTATTCCATTTACTAAGAGAAGGGTAAAACAATGTAGGAACTCGCAAAGATATACTTAAACCTTTGGAATTAAAACAGCTGCTTACACTGATGAAATCCAAGATAGTACAATAGAACAAAAACAAATATTTATGCAAATAATTGTATCCTCCAGCTGACTAAAGCATTCTGATGGATAAACATACCAAACTACAGTAATCGACCCAAAGGTTGGTTAACGTGGTTTATCGGTTGGCGTGAAAACGTGGTAGAGATCAAACAACCCCCAGATGTCCTAAAATCACAGTAATGAATGATGAGATTGGTTTGATAAACGAGGGTAGAGCTCACCCAGTACTAAGCCCAATGGCTTGTGAAATTCACATATCTAGGTAGGGGGTCTGCATTGCCTGTGGTTTCCCAGTAAAATCTGGTACCCAAAAAACCACACAGCTTGGGTGAAGCAGAGGGTGCCGTGAGGCATCACCCGGAATTGAACCCAGGCCCTCCGGTCAGCAGCCCAGTGCTCTACCTACTGGACCGTACCCCTTGGATAGACATAAACAGGATAGAAATGAAGGTGTTGTGTATTTTGGCCTGATTACATTGTATTTTATGCATCAATTCCTTACTTACATTAGTATTGTACATCTTTTAATGTATAACTACTTCTATTAATGATGTTTTGTCATTGTTCATATTTGGATTGTCATTGATGCAGATTTCTCTGCTCACTTGTCACTAATGCATTACAAGAATTTGGCAAGCTGGAGGTGTTTATAGTGCCTTGCTCTCTCTTGATGAACCAACATGGCCTTTGGGTAACTGTTGTATGTGGTTGAGATATTAAGTTTTTATTTCTGTTATGCAATTGCTATGCTTATATATGCATATGCAATAGCATTTGCATATGCAAATGCTATTATTAACCTGATCTTCCAATGGCAGACCCATCTAAATGAAATTTTACAGCTTCACATATGGATTGATAAAATCAAACTCAGAAAGTACCAATTATTGGTCTAAAACTCCCAACTAAAATTACAGGATTTTAATCCAATAACAAAAGTCAATCAGCTGTAATAAATAAATCTTCTCCTTGGTATGCTTAATAAGAAAGACAATAGGATAGTAAAATTCCTTGTTATTTGTCAATTCTACTCATCCTGGCTATCTTACGCTCAGGCATTATAAAATAAGGCATAAGGGAATAGAATATGCGTAACCTCAAAGGTTACACCTTCAAGATAATAGAAAAGGAACTTCACCAGCCAGGAACTTCACCAGCAATGGAGCAATGTAATGGAAAGATTGAGAAAGAGTGACATTTCTTTGATATCCACCACGATGGATAATGACAGCTACAGGTATTTCCTACAAGGAACCAAAATAGGAAGGAAAAGGAAACAAAATATGGCGAGTTAACACAGCAACATAGGAAAGCAGTATAAGGGGTATTCTTATAACACATAATTGTGCCAACCACAACTGATGAGGTAGTACAAGGTGATTCGTATTTCATTCAGCAGAAGGCATTCTACATGCTTTCTTATAAATCAGTAGTCCAGTGGTATACGCGATATTGTGGGCAGCAGTTTCAGCAAGACAAATAGGAAAGCTTTGCCAAAAAATACTAAACAATTCAAATGCAAGAACCACAGAGAATGAAAAAAAAACAATTACTTGGAAGATTCAGATGGCAGCAAGGGAAAAAATTAAAGGCGAGTGAATTTGGGAATTTGTACTGCATAAATTTGAAAATTATTTTCTTTTCGTTGCAATGATAATTTATTATATATTGGGGAGTCCTTAGGGTGTTGTCAGGAGCGTAATGAAAATCTCAATACAATGCACACAAGAGAGGCCCTTCGAAAAGTGGAGAGCATTTCTATGAAATGCACAACCTGACTTCAACAACTTTGTCTGTAGGACCGAGCATGAGCTCTTGAAATTGAAACTTTAAAAATATCTCTTACACCAAGCTTAGCATTAGACACTGCATGCTACTTTTTATTATTATAAATGAAACACCATTTTACTATTTGCAATATTTAATCAAAAGGGGTATTTAGTACTTAAAAGTTGTTGCCTTAAATAAATTATCTAGGGTAAATTAAGTGCAAAAAGATTTGCATCAATAGAATTTGACAAGTTAAATGGCAATCCACGTTTTATAACAGCAGAAAAGTGGGAAGATTATGGCACTGTATTTAATGTATCATGAAAGATTAGGCAACATTTCACGAATATAAATATTTCAATTGACCAAAAATGCCAACAGTTAACTAATAATTGGGATTGATTAGGCACGATCACGCCTAAATTTGAATTGACACAAACATGATAGTACTGGGAATTGAGCTTAGGAAGGAATGCATCGAATAATTGAATATGTCTCCTCATTATTGTTTACTTGAAACAAGAATACAAATAATTCAAGCACCATAAAAAATAACCGACAGTTACTCACTCTACATGGGTATGTTCCTGCAAGTCGCTGAAAAGGAATCCATGGAATCCGAAGACATCGCCTGCAATAAAGCAAATTTTATTTTTCTCGGTTGAAGCTCTTCGGCACGCATTGTTGAGGCGCTTCAATGACGACATTCCCAACCCAGTAGCTATAACAACTTGGAATTCAGAGAAGAAGCTGTCTGATCTGAATGAGGGGTCGGATTCTGCATCTCCCGTCCCTAGTGGTGCCACTTTGATCTCCACCATAGGATTCAAACGGCGTGCTCTGTTTACAGATGCTTCGGCTCTCTGAGACAGAAAAATTATGTTAACTCTTGTGAAATAACCAACTGTAATAGTTCAAAAATTGAAGTATCGTCGATGACATACAGTTTTTCCAACATCACCCCTAGCTGCTAGGAACTGGGTTCCAAAATCTTTCTCAGAAAGTGGCTCATGGTCAAGAAGGGTAATGGACTTGACGCCAGCAAGCATAATATTCTTGCAAACTTCAGCTCCTAAACCTTTCAGACCTATAAGCAGAACATTTGCGGCACGAAGTCTGAAATATAGAATATTAAAATGAGGGCTTACTATATTTTTTCATGTAAGTGAAAAATAATTACGTATGTATGACAATCTGAAGCTTGGCAAAAAGGCGGGTTACAACATCTCCACACTTATGGTGGTTTACTTCCTTCGGGAACGTGAGTTATGACTGATGCCAGTACTTTAGAGATAACATAATTTTCGGCTTCTGAATCAATACTTGCTGTACTTTTGGTAATTAAAATTTTATCAAGAAAATTTCACCAACCTCTTCTGCGACTCGACGCCCCAAAGTCTAATCTGCCGGTCATACAGGGCTGCTTCATCTTCGGTGAGCTCCTGTACGGAATTGGCCTCTACCATATTCTCAGAACTAAGTTCACCAAAGCGAAAGGTTTTCCTGATAATAAAAACAATATGGGTCAATTTTAAGACTCTCTCTCTGTTTAAGGTCTCGATTCAAACAGAAAATTTTCATTGAATAGAAAACGAACTCAAATTGTCAGTCAGGCGGCCACCGGTTTCAAGTTATTTTGAAATTCATTTGTCAGAGAAACTGAGGTGAAAACAAAAGGTGAACGAATTTCCTATGGCGCATGCAGGCGCACGTTCGTAATCAGTGGTGTTATTTGATCAACAAAACGACGTCGGTATAAAGTTTGGCGCTGTATGAACAGTTATTACTTTCTGAATTTCATTTTAACAAAGCCTATTACTAACGAAATCTGTTTCTCTCACCTTCTCCTGTTGTGACATCTACTCCCGATTTCAGCGTTTCAGCACAGGATCTTCATTGTCTGAAGATAACGTACAATATTGTGACCTCCAAATGTGATGTGAGATTATAGATCTGCAAGAGTGGTGAATTTTAAAGCTTCGCCATGTCCTCCACATTTCCGAAAAGTGGCCCTAAAGCTAAGCAGAATATACAAAAAGAAGATGTCGTGCAAGCTGTTGTTATAGCAGATAGCTTCGATAACAAATTTGCCCCTCTAACGAACACAATTCCCAGAGTAAGTTTTATGAACAGAGGCCAAGGGTTATACCAAGTTAATCAAGGAGTAGAATGTAATCAAATTGCATTTTCAGGCTCTTCTTAATTTGATCAATGTACCTATCCTGGACTACACTCTTGAATGTTTGGGGAACTCTGGTGTACAAGAAGTAATTTTATTTTGTTGCAGTCATGCAGATCAAATAAAGAAGCATATAAAGTAAGTACGCTAATCAATATAGTAATTAGGAAAAATAATTCCCTTAATTAGGTATTCATTGAATGTGAAAGTGGTACTTGTGAGTCAGATTAATGGGAATTGTGCTCTTTAGGAAGTCGAAATGGAAGGAGAAAACTTCCCCGATGTCCATCAATATTATTGTGTCGGAAGACTGCAGGTCTTTGGGTGATGCAATGAGGGATATAGATGCGAAAGCTCTTATTCGTGGTGACTTCATTCTTATTCATGGTGATTTAGTTTCAAATGTTCAAATCATACCTATATTGGAGTGGCACAGGTACGTGTTATCGTGAAGTTAATCCCCTATAACTCTGAATTTTCAAATGCCAATACCGGAGTATTTTAATATTTATTTCCTTTAGTGGTGGGAACATATTACCATAAAACTTTAATGGTATTACAATAACTCCAACTACATTTTAATTGCCCATTTAGGAAAATACAGAAGCAAGACAAAGGTGCTGTTATGACAGTGGTTTATAGTCAAGCTTCTCCTGGACATAAATTGAGATCACCTGATGAAGAAGTCATCGTTGCAGTTGATGGGAAAACGAATCAAATATTATTTCATCAAAGAGTTGGTGGAATGAAAAAAATATCATTCCCTTTGGTATGTATCTCCCTTTCCTTTCTTATGTTGCTCACTGTCATTTATTCTCTTTGACTTTTCAATTTTGGTGATGAGGAATAAACTTCAGTTGGGAGTTTTCGAGGAGCACGTTGACTTGAAAGGAGCAGCTATTGGATTGGGAACGGTTGTGCAAACGAGGGATCAATACAATATTATATGTATTTCACTGTCTCATATTTGATCATTTAGATGCTGATGCTAAAATTGTATGTTCCCAACTGATTATATAGTCAAATTGTAACACCTTATTTTAATGGTGATGGGGAAAGTAATTATTTATCCTCCTTCATTTACATGATACTAGTCACATGAGTGGTTTTGGAACTTAACTAGTGCACAGAATCAAAACAGTGTATGACTAAGGGTACTCATTAGAGTACATAATAATAATAATTTCTCCTTTGATATGGATTTGGTTTCATGCAGTTGTGTGTTGCCATTCAACATAAAAATGTCAGAATTCAATATACCGTGTCTTTTTTGTGTAATGCATGCTGTAATAATTTCTGAGTTTGACAGTTTCATTTTAGCTAGTTTTTGTGCCTTGATGCATGAATTTCACCAAAATAAATTCCTTGTCGGTCTCATCCTCAATGAGAACATAATAAAAGTAAATGACTTGACTAGTTCCATCTTGAGTGTATGGAAGTAATTCTGGATCACTGATTGATATTTATCTTAATCTTAAGTAATTCTTGACATCACCAGGGACACAGGAAATATGGTCAGATGGTTCATATTTTCAGGACGTGTCTTGTAAATTTGTCCTATCACTGAGGGAGTTGGAAGGTTTCTGTGAAATTGGCACCAATATTGATGATATCTTTGCAGGAAGTCCTTCTTTCAAGTGATAAGGTTGAAGTTTGGCATGATATTCTTGATCCAGGGATTGCGATATGCTCCCCGGCTGTTCCACCACTATTCTCTGACAACTTTGATTTCCAATCAGTTGATGACCTTATAAAGGATTTGCTAATCAATGAGGAGGTTCTTACATCAACTCTCTATTGCCATCGTTTGCGCGGAGAGTATGCAGCTCGAGTATCTTCTCCTAGATATTATCATGCAATCAGGTTTTTATTGTTTTATTTATTATTCCCATTGTGGCAATTACAATTAATGTTACTGATTCATGAAAGGTAACATATAAAATCATATTTGTATGATGACTTCCCCTTATAAACTATTTTATAAATTTTTAATGTATTTGCAGCCTTGATATAATTCATCGATGGATTTTTCCTTTGGTGCCTGATTGCAGTATTGCTCATGATAGAGAGCCATATATGTATCTGAGACATAACGTTTATAAACAGAAAAATGTTACATTGTCAAAGTAAGTTTATCATTAGCACTTAGAAGTTAGCATTAAACCTAGTTAATTAAGGTCTGGTGCTTCCTTCATCAATCATCACCATTTTATCTTGAGCTCTTGGTAATTGTATGTATAAATGTATACATTTCACTTGACTTTAACTACTGTAACTCATAATTGAAATCAGTTATGTTGTGTAGAAGGATCTTGGCAGAGGTTTCCTTTTCCATTCTTTATGTTGTAGCTTTCTCTTATTAATGTAAAAGGTTTGAGATAAAGTTCAAACTCATGTTACATAATTGCTTCATAAAATATTTTGAGTGTTAAAAGGGAATTATTTGAATTTTTTAGAGGATGTACTCTCGAAGAAGATATTGCCCTGGGTTCTGGTACAATTGTTGGTGAAGGATCAGTGCTAGCTCGTTGCTCCATTGGCCAGAATTGTAGAATAGGTTCAGGAGTGCACCTGAGTGACTGTTTCATCATGGATAACGTGGACATACAGGTAAATGCTTAGGTAGAGTCAAAAAATTTTGGTATCTAAGTTGTTTTCACAGTTATTTAATGGATCTTATGTGGACCAAAATGTTTTTCAAGTTTATGAGGTAATATACTTAATTATTGTAAGTTTTGGATTATCCCAAACAACTATTATGTATAAACTATGTATCGCTTCCTCTCATTTACCCTACATTATCCCCTACTTCAGTTCTTTGTGTGTACATACTTTCTACCTATCTTCATACCATCCGAAAAGCACTATTCTCTTCCTTCCTCTACCCTGTTTAATCTTACATTCTCCCTTCTCTAATGACCTTTAACAGTCCACTACCTCTAAATATTTCCTCTTCCTACTTTTTCTGTCTTCATTGTATTTCACTAAACAGCTTCCTCTCCTATTGGGTAGAACATTTTCCTACTGACTGCAGGGTCCCAGGTTCAAATCTCAGGGAATGGCCCTGGACAGCCCGATTTAATAATGAAATTGGCATGATTTTCTGGTTACTTAAGCAGTATACCAACCGGGGAATCCGGGAAAAATCCGTGAATTTCACTTGACCGGGAAAAAACCAGGATTTTAGTTT
>LYUA01001355.1:120241-133706 GCA_002093875.1 Calopteryx splendens | reverse complement strand
GGCTTCTTTAATTTGTCATCTCCTTTGTGTCAGAGAAGCCTTTTAACAATATTCAAAATATGTTTTTATTTGGACCGAAGAGAATCTAATAAAATTCCTTTATGAATTAATGCTAAACATCAGCGTTAGTAATACCACTTTAAATAGTGTATGGAGTAAAAAAAGGAAAAGAATTCTAAAGAATATCTGTGTTAATCAAATTTTCAGAGGACCACTAAGTGGACTGCAGACCATCGGTTGGAGACCCTTGCCCTATGTAATGTAGTCAGCTTATTTCTTTTTCACACGCATACAGATCGAAAAGATAAGCTCCTGGATTGTTCCAATCATTCAGTTTGATGCTAAGAGTCTTACTGTGTCCAATGAAAACACAATTCTGGGATTTTTAATAAATATTTGCATTTTTTCTTAGCGAATGCACATATAGCATAATGATTCTGAGGTGTGCATAAATTAATCAGACTCTCGTGAGAGTGATTCTAAAGACGATTGGTGCGAAAATTCAGATCCCTCATTTGCGGCTGGGTTATGTCAGTATGCTCATCCACTGAAAAATTCATTAGCCAAATCCAAATTTGTTAGCCAAGGCCGAAAAGCAGTGAAAAATATCTTCATTAGCCGGGATAGGTACTCATTGCCAAGGTATCACTGTTTGGGATAAACCCTAATTATTACTGCATAAAATAACAAATAATAATTATAGTATTTAATGATGCAACTGATATTAGTACTGATCTTCCACCTTGCATAAGGCCACCAATGTTAAGCATTATCTATAATAATATTACATTAATAAGTGAGTGTCATTATTTTGCCAGTAGAGTGCCAGATTACCCATCAGTATCAAGAGTAGTTACACAGCAGGTGGGGAGTGGGCGGGGTATGAAGGGGACGTAAGTATTGGCGATGTTGGGGGAAGGTGTACTCATTTATGATGATGATGATGGAGGGAACTTTGATGTGAATTACTCAACTCTCCGTGTAAATGAGTACACCTTCCCCTAACCCTTGCTAACATTTGGCCCCTCCTGTTCCCCCACCCACTCCCACTTAACCTCCCCACTCCACTGCCATCACCTAGTGTGTAACTTCTCCTTCCTACTTTCCTTTCACTGCCCACCCTCTAATATCTCTCTCCCTTCCACAGTCACTCCTAAACCCCCCCCCCCAAACCTCTCTTATTTTTGTATACATGGGGTGTGTTTTGAAAATGCACACACTTGAAGATGACGTTCAAATGTTGAAACATGTCATGCTGTTCAATAATTGCCAAGGTAGGGATTCTAATAATTCCTAAGAAGGTAGGAATTAACACAGTCAACTTTAAGCTTAGTTCCGACTTAAAATATGCAATGAAAGTCATTGACCTCCCCTGATGTAAGATTTTTCTAAGTTGCACCTTTTTTCCACCCTTAAGATGGAATTTTGAAAAAAAACTTAGGAATTTAGACAGTCAGCTCTATATTTAGTTCTGAGTTAGAATATGCAATGAAAATCATTGATCTCCCCTGGTGTAATATAACTAAGCATACATTTATTCATAAATCTTTTCGTTATTGTCATGGTATTTTCTTCTTCTTCATGTACATCATACTGTGATGGATGAATTTTCATTGGTTATGCTTTCTCAAAGATGTGACCAATGGTGGAGATCAATATTCTAATGCTTTCATGTGACATTTACTCATGCTGGTTACTATCATTACCCGGATCCTTTCCAAAACAATGATTATCCCAAGTCCTCTAGCATAAAGTTCAAGGAATAGGCAAGCAAAGGGAGACTTCTTTTTTGGTGATTGAGAAAATGTTTGTTAAAAATTGATCTTGGTCACAAAGAACACTGTGATTGGTAATTAAAGATGGTGAAAAGTTAGGCACAAGCCTAGTTCTTCATAGTTACCTCATTTGTATTCAGAGGGCATTACAACTCCTAAGTTTTTTTTTTCAGAAAAAAGAATAAAATGTCAAAATATTTAAAAAAAGGTGCCTGTCAATATAGGTCTTGTTGTTATTTATTGGCATTTTAATCCTTCATGATAAGACTGTCATCTTTGCCCACTATGTCCTTCTGTGAAATGTTAGTATCTGTAGAAATTTTATTTTTAAGAAGTCTCACCGTGAGGTGCCATGAGCAATACTAGAGGATAAAAAGGTACTATTGAGAAATAGAAATTATGAAAAATATTTCATCTCTATTTTGGAATAAGAAAAAATGGAAAGCATTAGTGTATTTTTGTTTGTATAAACAATTACATATGTATTTAAAAATTATTATTTTTTAATTATTGATGAATACAGTGAAATTTTTATTTAAAAATTGAGTAAAATTTGTAATATTATCCCCGAGATGTTTCTGCAGTAGATTTATTTGCATGAGGGACAATCAAACATTATCCCAAATTACACTCCTAAGTGTACCTTAATTAGAGATTTTCTTATGATGGAAAGTTTTTAATTTTAGGATGGCTGTGAAGTGAGGTTCAGCATTATTGCCAGTGATGTGGTCTTGAAAGAAGGAGCCTGTGTTAAAGGAAATTGTCTGCTTGCCAATGGAGTTATTGTTGAGTCCAAAAAAATATTGAAAGAAATAAATCTTGTATCATCAGCTTTACTCTCTGGAAAAAAGAATGACTTTGGTGATTCAAAAGGTAAAAATCCACGTATCTTAAAACATGTCATTCATAAATTCCGACTATGTAACAGTTTAAAAAAAAATATTTTTAACAGCTTACTCTATGACTATTTGAGTCAAAATCTCATCTTATCTCATGTGGATATCACAATTGATGAAAATAATTAAATGCCTATTCATTCATTGTCTGTAAGCAGATGTATGACTCTTTGGTGAAAATGCTGTTTTGATGCACCATTGGCTGTAATCAATTTTGAAGTAATTATATACTCTATAACTTGATTTGGTCTTGCTACATGGCTCGCTGCCTATTTGAAAATCATACTGTACCACCACTTTCTTGTTACTCTACGATTTCTGCATTGTGTCATACAAATTGATTAATACCATTTAAACAAAGCTGGAAAGGTGCAGTTATTGTGACGCTATAACAACTCTTCAAAACTTCTCATTATATTAGTTTTCTGCCAAAACGACATTGATTCTGTGTATCTAATTACTCTGCAATTATTATGGTGAAAGTTGTACACTGTCATGAGGGTACATTAAAATTTGTTGTTGATATTCAATGACTATTTCCATGGATAAGGGCATAGTGAGATGTTTTTATCTTCATTTAATAGAGTGGACTTTAAACTACAAATTATAATTTTTTTTATTGAAATGATGTCTAGTTAACATTTTGATAGAACCTCCTTAAAGACAGTCAAATTTCATAGATATCCACCAGTCATCTAAGATTGGATTCTAATATTTACTGATATGGAAATTATTTAATAATTCAAGGATTGTATGCCTAGTTGCAAAAATAATTCTGAAAGTTAAAATGTCAGAATTAAGTTAATGTGGAATTTGTCATGTAATTTTAATTTGCCATGTACTTAGTTACATAAATGTTAAATGTCTACCAATTAGTAAACTTGAGAAATACATGTATGGAGAAATCAACCATTGGGGTTATAGTAGTGTAATGATAATATGTATTATAAATGAGATGAGGAGACTTATTCATACTTTGTTATCATTCATTAGCTAACTTGTGCTTTACACTTGAACCACCGCAGTAACATGGAAGATGTTCACCACCCTTTTTTTGGCATCTTTTTGAGAACTTGATGATTTTTTGCATGTGTCAAGAAAGGATCTATCTTTCCTCAGATCAAAAGTTGGAGCAACATGGACCCAAAGCCTTTGTGTACAAACCGCTGGAGGATTCTGAATCTGAGGATGAGGCCGAGGTGGGAGAAGTAGCCGTTAAGGATTGGAGTCGCTTCCACAAGTTGGAAGTGCCATCCGAGGAAGAGGAAGTGAGTGAGGAGGAAAGTGATGAAGACACCAGTGATGAGGAAGGACTCTCTAATGGCGGCCCATCGCCCATACCTGATGACACCAGTAGTAAGTATTGGGCCAAGTTTTTTATTGTATTTATTTGTTTTGCCTTCTTGTGGCCCCTGTCTTCTCTTTCGCAATGAGCCTGTTTTAGCTTATGGCTAGGTTTTCCATGGACTAAATAGAGTTTACACATTAACAATGCTCAAGTAAAGAATATTTTAGACGGTGTATGGATTATAATAACATGGGTTTGCTGTATATTTTTAATTACCCTTCCTGGCATAACTACCAATTTGAAGTATTGTTTTAGTGAATTGGATCCCTATCCCTTGTTCCTCTATTCTGTTATGGACATTCAAGTGCTAACTTCCTCTTCCTACCATTTGCATATGCTTATTCTCCAACATTTCATTTTTTGATAACCTCAAGATTTCCCTTTTCCTAGGCCATACTAACATCTTTTAACTTAAACATGAATGAACTTTTCCATGTTCACTGTCCTTCACTCACCCCTTTCGACTAGTGATCTAATATAACCTAATCGATCACTTGGAACAAAATATCACTCCCATAATATTACGGGGAGAATGGGACTCCTCAGCACGGTCACTTTTAATGTAGCCATCTCAGCATGGCTATCTTGACTCGAGCCACCTTTTTTCCATTTCAGCACAAACACATCTCAGCATGAGTCCTATTAGACTTGATGCGGTACCATGAACTCTCCATATAACATGTACATGTTTTTATTTTCTTCAAAAAATGCATAAAACTCCTAATGTATGCCAAAGAGTGTGATAGATGCATAACTTAAAAATAAGATAAGGTAACTAAAAATTCTCCTTTGAGCATGGTTATTAAATTTTTTTGAAGTGTTTTAAGGCACTGCTATTGTGTGTTGTGTTAATTTAGATGATTCCACGTCAGGCAACACACAAAGAAAGTCTAATCTGTTTTCCTTATTATTCTCCCAGAATGTGTCCTCTTGTTTTTAATTCTCTTAATGTTTTATAATTTAATTACTATTGTAATGAGGTGATCATGTTTTGAGTTTTCTGTTGCACAATTCTTCCAATTGTAGATGTGACAAACCCAAGGAGAATGATAAATGTAATTGTATTCTGCAAGAATTTTGTAACAATCTATCAATAAGACCATAAAATGGTATGAAACCACAGTATACATAGTCATGCCTTTAATGCCTGGTGTGTGGGCATAAGCTAAAGCAGGTGTTCTAATACGGACATTACTGGAAGTGGTGTAACAATAATGCCAATGTAAAAAGTTTGATTTTTGTGGTGTACCAGACATATATACAAGACTGCTTCAAAATTTATCCAATAATGCAAATGAACGTGATATTTTTTTAATTCTTTTATGAAACCTGATTTTTTGGAATCGATCTCAAAGGAGACTAACTGGTTTGCAGAATCATTTTTTAATAAAACCACATGCCGCAAAAGTAATTTGACTGACAAATAGTTCTCAACAACTGCTGAAGAGATTCAGGCCTATTTTGCAGTGTGTATTTTGATGACCCAAGTAAATCCTTTCTTTGGTAAAGTAATGCCTTACAGATGTTTTCTTTTGCTATCCAAGTTTTTGCATTTTACTGTTAATGCAAATCTTGATGAAAGTGACAGATTAAGAAAAATATCCCCTATCATTCTGTACATGAATCAAAACTTTCAGTCCTTATAAATTCCTACTCAAACTCTTGCCTTAGATGAAAGCCTAATTAAGTTTCGTTGGAGACTATCTTTCAAACAATATAATCCTAGTAAGTGAGCAAGATTTAGCATCATTTTTTTTTATTTGTGAAATTTCCTTGGGATACTGCACGCATGAATTAAAAAATTGAAATAAATACAAAATTATGTAATTAATACAATGTAAAAATTTCGTATTGTTTAAACAATTATATTCGGGAGATAAAAAATATTTTTTGTAAGGAAAATTTTGATAAAATAAATCATTACTGGGGATCAGTAGATCACTCAAAAAATACTAAGCCAATGGGTTAATTGTTTTCCTCGATAACCTGTTATTTGAGACTGATGGTGATGTGGTGATCTCAGCGATATTCTATGCACCTTGATATCATCACAAAATACTGGGTTAATCCATGGGTTTAGATGACAAATTAAAGAACAGGGATCCATTACAAATGTGGATGAAATTTTGTTTATTTGACAGAATCATATCTATCTCTCATTATCATGGCATTAACTTGGCATTTTCAATTCCATTTGATTGTACATATTTTTTTAGTCAGATTTTATTTGTTGAACTGACTTGAAAAAGTAGCTTCTATCATAGTATTTACTTAATTAATTTTCCCCAAATCTTGGAAGACTTTGAGCGGGGAAGTACCCCATGGGGAAATTCCTATTAAAATGCTATTAAAATTGATTAACTTTTATCTTAACCTAGAGGTTAGTTTAATAAGTGAGGGTAGAGCTCTCAAAATAAGTTCCACTGCATGATAAATTCACTCATTTGGGATACGACAGTAGCAGGCAGAAAGACGGCAGTATGACGTGCTCTCTGTGGTTTCCCAGTAAGTTCTGTTTACCATAAAATTTTACAATATTGGCTAAGCTTGTGGTCTTCAGAGGTATCACCTAGAGTTGAAACTGGGACCCTCTAATCCATAGCCAAGTACTCAACCCTCTAGACTACCACTCCCTTCAAATATATGAAGTAAATAAAATGTGTATATAGTGTTTTTCAGTAAGTTATTGTTTTAATTCATCACTTTTAAATTAAATAATACCCTAAAACCAATGGATTTTAAGTTTGTTAAAATTTTGATTCAGTAAACTAATAATTCTGGCATCTCAAGCCATGAACAGTCAGAAAAAGAGCTGTGATTTTTGAGACACTTAATCAATTTTTTACATGAGTATTAATGTGTGTAATTAGTTTCTTAACCCTCTTAATGTAGTTTGGTGATCATATTTAGATAATAGCATCTGGGTATATGGATATAACCAGGCCAAAGTCCCTGGAAAGCAATAAAAATTAACATACATTTTTTTTATATCCTTTACAGTTTTCTTCGGCGAGGTGCTGGATAGCCTTGTGAGAGGATTTGATGAGAAACTCAAATGTGAAAATCTTATACTAGAAATAAACTCCTCTCGATATGCCTACAATGTTACTGTAAAAGAAGTTAACTTATTGGTTGTCCGATCAATTATGTCTATACCAAATGCAAAGACTGAGAAGCATGGAAACCTTGCCAAAACAGAAAACCAATTGTCAAGCCAACAGTTATTCCAACAGTTGAAACCAATTGTGCAGTACTTTTTGCCCATTTTGAAAAACTATATCAGGAATAAGGATGCACAGTTTGATTGTCTGCATGCAATAGAGGTAAGAAGGATATTTAACATTTTTTTAGTATTTTATTTTGGATTACTATTGTAGCATAAGTTTTCACTTCCTTTCACTTTCCAATCAACTTTCTTCACATTTTATGCTTATATAATTGTAATCTCAAAGGTAACTAAATAGAAGGAAATATTGCATGGGTATGCATACATGCATACGCATTATTACAATGTATTTTCCTTGTATGTTAATGTATATTATATTAACAGTGGAACCTCACTTGTGAATTCAAGATTTTTATGCAGCATGTATTTTTATATGCATTTTATGCATGCAGCTAAGCATGACACTCCTTTTGGTATGCATTGGTATGAAACATGGCTCACCAACCCACAATATCCATGCCTTATTATGCCAATTCTTGTTCAGTCCAAGCAGTCGTGCAGCAGCTATGCTATAATATGTAGCTTGTTTTCACTTTATGTCTACTTACTCTTGACTGCAAAAATGCTGCATTTGTATGAATATAAGATTGGATCATTATGCTGAAATTTAAATGGTTGACATAGAATTTTTTTCATGCTGAATGAGACTTAAGTGCAAAGTTGCATTTTTGATGAAACTGTACACTGCCATTACTAGAGTCATTCAGCTAGGCAAGGCAAATTGTACAAGAATTACTGTATGGGTGAACCCGTGCAATATCTACACATGAGTGCAAACCTGACTTATCATTATAAAATCTGCCTCTCAGTGGTTACTAGAATTTTGGCTAACAGTAAGTTTAAATTGAGCTTTTTCATCATTCGCAAGATATCAAATTATATGTTTGTAAATTCATCATTAAAACTGAAATTCATTTGGAAATACAACAGAATTGAGAGAACATGTCATGAATATATATCAATGAACTAGATTGACCATGCCGTACATTTGTATGGTGTAATGTTTCTGGTAAAGGAATAGGTGCCAATGCATACATTGAAATGTAACTTCTTTTGTGTCATAACTAATTGGTTAGTGACACCATCTCTAGATCAGTGATAATAGGAATTGTGGTATTAGTAATCTATGGGGGGAGGGTATTTTTCCACTTTCCTGTGATATGTGTCTGTCACATTCATAAATTGTTTTATATGTACCCTTCTGTTCCTTAGACTCCAAATATTCTTTTCATGAGAGTCCTCATGTACATTCAGCCATTACTTTCTTAATCTACCCCTTACCCTCAAACCATTCACTATACTTTCATGTATCTCTTTGGTGATTTAACTCTTTATCCATTCTCTCTAAGTGATAACCAGCATAGAACATCTTTTAGAAATGGCTATTACTAGCACATCCAGTGTATATTCTTTTGCAAATCCCATCATGCCTTTCCATTCACAGTTTGATTATAGTAATGTTGACACTTAGTACATGGCTATTCCACCTTACAAATAGTGGAATATTTCAATGGTTAGTACTATACAAATATCAATCTTGTTGATGATATATAGTTATTTATTAATGTGAATAAAACCCAAAGCTATAATCTTAAGGGGTACAATAATAGGGAAACAACACAATCACTGTCCCAATCGGATTGTAGGTAAACAGTGGCACTTGTGGGCCTCAATCACACATACTCTGGGTTTACAGGGAATTACTCTAGTTTCAGTGACCCTCTAAATGTAACAAGGGAATTAAATGAAAGAACCTGGTTTCACTATCACTTACCCACTCTGTTGTATTGGTAAACAGTGACCCAGATAAATAATCTTACCTGTTTGATATTTGTTGAAATTTCTGGGATTTTATTTGCTTCTGCTCTTGTGGATGGGAGTGAGAGTAGGCTACTTTCCAGTCACTTTACCTTTCGATAATCTAATTACATACAATACAATGTATCGACTTATTAATCTACTTAAGTATCGAGATTCAAACTCAGTACTCCATAGTGCTGGTACTAAACCCTGCTGCCACAATTTTAATTTGTAACTTTATTTTGCAATTACAGTTAAAGAATAAAATAATCATGCACCGTTAGTGCCTCTTGAATTTTAATAACAATGTCCCAATTTTTTCCTAGTGCCTTTAAAATTATATATGTCTCTGTTTTGGGGCATCAGAATATGGTAACCCTAGTCATGTGTCTCCTCAGTGCATTTACATCTTCAATCATTACATCTGTTTTATCCATGCACCTCTCCAGTCATCTCTCACACATATATCCATAAAAAATAGAACTGCCATTGTGATATTATGAATCCTTGTTTTACACCATGCTTTAATTTAAATAAGTAACTCCAGGTCCCATTCACTCTTAATCTTCTTGCCTCACTATTTCCATACAGAACTTTTATATCCGTCAATAACTTCACATTCACTTCATGTTCTTTCAGAACTTTCCATAAAGTGACAAAGACATGAATAAAAAATGAATTCAAGTGATTTACATGAGCTTGGAAGTCTTGGATTAGACATGCTAGGAGACTTGGAAGTCTCCTAGCATGTCTAATCACCAAATACCTCATTATTAGACAAACATTTTAACTCAGTATCTTTCATATTGTTTCTGCATTTGATAGTAATGTCCTATCAATTTATGGCAGTTTTTGTTGAAAGCAAACTGTTGGTAGTCATTTTATGGGTATATATGATTATTGCAAAAAATGTGACATTGTACTAATTAACTATTGATACTTGTCTTGATTTGACTCCTTTCATAGCTTCAACTGATTGAGGGTCACTGGAGCTAGTAGAACTGACTTTGTGTCTTCTTGATAGTGTTGACTCTTTAAGACAAAAATTATAATTATAGAGAAGTGTTGGATCATTTATTAACATAAAAGAATATGAGAAATGTCAAATTGTTAATGACCTAATTGCTGATCTCTTTTGAAAATACTTGTAGGAGTTTTCTGTTGATTCGCCTGAGTTCAGAGAAATTGTGGTTAAAGTTTTGCATATGCTTTATGACCAAGATGTTTTGGCGGAAGATGCCATCATAAAATGGTACAACAAGTCTACTTCAGATGACAGAGAAGAGGTTAAACATCTCCATGCAAAGGTGGGTTTTTACTTCAGTGTACATCTGAGCTATGTATGCAACATTATTGCAGGGCTTGTCTAATGTCATTTTAAGCCCCAAAATTGTCATTTTGTAGGCAATCCATTTAACATCACCAATACTAGTAAAAATGACAACACTAGAAGTTTTCCGCTTGGTAAAATTTTTAATTGTAAGCATACATCTTTCTTGTAACTCTGGATTTCTACTTTTTTGTCACACATATACTAAGTTTTACTTAGTACTACAAGTACTAAGATCATTAAAATAAAGGTGGAAAGGTGCAGTTATTGTGACAATATGACACTAAAAACTATGTGCATGATATGTTTTCCATCAAAACAATAATTCTATGTATGTATTTATTCTATAATTCTTTTGGTGGTAGCCATACATTTTAATAAGAGCATTTATAAAATCGTTGATTTTCAATTACTACTTCTGTAGGAAAGGACATGTCAAGATTCCATTTTTTTAATCATCATTTGATATATTGCATTTTTTGTATTAAATTGGCATGATTTAATTATTAACATTTCAGTGACATTATTTAACATTGCAACCAAAAATGTTTGGGTTGGTGGTATAATCCAAGTATTTTGTGGAAACTGAAATATGTGCTCCACATTTGTAACAATTCCTTGCGATGCACTTGGTGTAACAATATCTAAACTGTCATGTCAGTCTCTGCCATTAAAACAGGACCAGAAATTGTAGCATTTTGGGTTCTTGCTTATTTAAACCCGAAGATTAGCACCATGTTCAAACCCTTGTTTTCTTTTACCAAAATTAGATGCTTCCATTCCAGTTCAAACTTTCGTGATCATAGCTGTTAGCTTTTGGTAATTTTTTTATGATTGTCGCAAAGTAGAATTTGGCCTAATTATTTGCTGTTTTCAATTATGGATCTATTGCCAGTATCATCTGCTCATAGGGGCTTATTTTCACTTGTATTGGGGCTGGGTTTTCTTTACAGTTATCATATTAGTCATTTTAAATTAGCTGCTGTTTTATAAATTTACAACTTCATGACTAAAAATGATCTTGAAAAAAGGATCCTCTCACAGATTCTTTTAACCACAGACCTCACTCTGGATTTTGGCATAATCTAAGAAAACCATTTTAAGAACTTATGTTTAGGGGTCAGAAGGAATTTTGGAAAATCCAACAACAACAAACAAGATTCTCCTCAAGTTCCTGGCATTTGTTTATATTGGTAACGCTATGCCAAGGGCTGCTATTGACCCTACCTAATAAAAGGAGTGGTTTAGGGAGATGGGAAGTTGTGAGATTATCCCTGCTGGTTCCAATGGAAAATTTCTGTTTTGAGAGAACTTGCTGATGATAAATTAGAAGACTGAGAAATCCAACCATAAATGCTGTTTCATGTTGCCTGAATAATTTTGTTGGGATATATTTTCTATGTATTGAAAAATTTTTTCGAGATAATTATTATTTCACATTAATCATTTTAAAACTAACACAAAGAAAACTGGAATGGACCCTGTCTGCATTTCATGTTAACTATTATTTTGTGCTATCGTTTTTTGCTAGGATACTTCCACTGGGATAAGTTTTCCTAATTTAGTATTATTCTGGAATGCTCTTCTTGAAATGGCATATTTTCTAAATTGTGTGATTATTAGTTGGATATGTATTTATTATATCTTGCCATCGAAATGTTAGCCATTGTATCTCCAGTATTTAGTTACTGCAGCAAATTAGGTAGGCAGGTTTTTCAGTAGAACATCCAGGATTTTTTTTGCATTTACAGCAAACTTAATAGTAAATAATCTGAATCCCAAAAATATCAATTTAATTTTCAGCAACATTTTACTGTTAGGTGACACTTAAGACTCAACTTGTACTGTCAACATCAAGAGGTATACTACAAGGCAAATAACTTTTTCTGTACAGAAACAGCAATGGTCATTTCTATTCTTGAAATCATTTGCATATAATATAAAGTGATTTTTTTTACTATGCTATTGCGTTTAAAAATATATGGCATTGTAGTCCAGTGGTTAGAGTGCTGGGCTACTGACCGGAGGCCCCGGGCTCGATTCCGAGTGACGCCTCTTGGCACCCTCAGCTTCACCCAAGCCGTGTACATTTTTTGGGTACTAGGTCATCCTGGGAAATACAGGCGGTACTGGGAAAGGAACTGGCCCCCCTTATTACCCTGATGCATGAATTTTATACGCTGTTGGGCTTGGCACTGAGTGAACTCTACCCTCACCCCAAACCAACCTTCGGGTTGATTACTGTGATTTTGATGGTGTTTAAAGCAATATTCTTCACAATTGACCATAAGCGGCTACATAATCAATATAAAACAATGTGTTATCTGTACAAGATAGAAGAATTAGTATCCACTTAGCTTCATCCTTGCAATTTGTCTAGTTATATCACTGTAAGTAATGTTAATAATAGAATTATGACTTTTTCTTACAGTTAACCCCCTTCATTCAATGGCTGCAGGAAGCAGATGAGGAATCTGAAGAGGAATCTGAAAGTGACTAATTGGGAACTAAACCATCTCTTATGTACACTATATCCATGTCATCTTCTCAATTAATTTGTTGTGATAAAATTAATTTTGATCAAAATTAATCTATCATTTATTCCAAACATTAACTTTATAAGCTGTACCTCATATCTTCATTTAAAGGTCAATTGCTTATAATTTTAAACCCTTTTGTTTTGGTGGAATTGATACCCTGAACCTTTGTACTGAAAACTCACAAAAGGCTTCTGATGGATAAAAGCTCCCAGGCATACATCTCTACTCATTGGGATCCAGGCAGCAGGTCACCTTTTCTCAAAAACAGCATGAGTCAAAAACGGAAATGAAAATAACTTCCACCATATCACGCCAGAAAATATTACATCTGTTATGAGTCAAAAAATTGTTCATGCAGTGATTTTGCTTAAGAAACATTTGTTTTAATAATAATAAGCTTTATTGCCCTGTTGGTCATACACATAGGACAGAGTCAATAAGTAAATATGTAAAAATACAGTAAATTTACAATTTATCACTTAAAAACTCCTCCACACTGTAGTAGCTCTTGTGAATTAATAGTATTTTTAATTCAGCTTTGAAGCCATTT
>LYUA01001355.1:20954-38710 GCA_002093875.1 Calopteryx splendens | reverse complement strand
TTTCCTTCAGTTAATCTTTTTTTTTTATGCCAATGCAGGTAAGGACCATCTTCGGCAAGCACCCAGACTACCTGGTAACTCAATTTCCGAAACGGATAAAAAAGTTTCTCGTGAAATGCTTTGGATTGAAGCAAAAGATGTGTGGTACATCACCTGCGATCCAGTTTGGGCAGATTTCCATGGAGCAAGTGCGGTTGGGGGGAAAACGGTGCCATTTTTTGATGCATTTCCCCTTCGATTGTGGACGTACATTCGGCCTCCAATGGAGATTCCTATGACACAGTCCCCTCGCATAGCCGACATACATGTCCTCGCACACATTTCTGCCTTGGTAAGCGTACAGCTAAACCACTACCAGTACCTCTTCCTCCTACGCCTCTCAGATGACATCAGAGAAGCCTTGTCGTACCTTGCCCTTGACTCCGATATCATTGCTTCAAGACAAAAGTCAGTGGGGAAGCCATCATTAAAGGGGTCTCTGGTAGTTGGTGCTATACTTCCCCAAGTTGAGGTTAGCCTAGTCATGCCATCCCAAACCCCGGGAAGGGAGGAGGAAGACTCAGATGGTGGCTCATCTGTTGTGACGGGGGAGGGTCGAATAGCACTTCCTCCAATACCAATTGAACAATTCCGAGTAGTGGAATGCCAAATGGATAACGTCGGACGTTGCATCATTGCTGCCAGTGAATCAGGTTCACCACTTTCTGAAGATCCTGGCCCAGAGCTTCACTGGGCAACAGACTTTCCAGAAGTAATTGGACCACGGACCAATGGCACTGCTCCTGGACCATCAGCTGGTTGGTTCGATGTGAAAAACCGTCAGTCAATTGAGCGGAAGCAGCTCCCAACAGGACCAAACAACAACCAGAGCTCAAATCCCAGTGCAGGATTTAATCTTGTGAAGAAGGGGCTGACAAACATTATGACTTCAATCGATTCAACCTTTGCCATAAGGCCGACCATTGGAACTGAGGATTCAAGTGATACCGTGTCAATAAGGAGTGATGCCAGCTCAGAGGACAGTGAAATGTATGAATTTGTGAACCTAGAAGCACAAGAAGCAAGTGCTGATGCCATATTTAGAGTATCTAACCGACCTGCGGTGAATGTTCCATTGCCTGCAGTAGAACTGGCTAGTGAGGTGATGGAGCAAGATGGGGAGGATTCATCATCTTCAACTAATCATTCATTTCGTAGTCTCTGCAAAAGGAAAGATCTGGTGAGTGTCCTTTAGACTATTGAAATCAGTCTCATATGGTAGTTTTTTCTTTCTAGAATTGCAATTTTAGTTTAATTTGGAATCTGTTATAACTTGACTTTACTCAAATACCACAATGAAGTTTTTTAGTCCTCATCAAAAACAAAGCTTGAGCTATTCTCTCCAGAAACTTTTAATATTGTTGTGTTTGGGGGTCAGTTAAAGTAAAACTTTGAAAGTTTAACTTGAATCATATTATGGAGAGATTTGCCGAAGGAAGTGCTGTCAAATTCACTGGTATAATCTCCAATGAAAAAAATTATTATAGAAGACTAAGTTGATTTACAAATATGTAAGGACTTTCATGAAAATAATGAATCTAATATTATGATTTTACCATGGAAAATCTCTACAAATTTGTCTATTAAATTAAAAGAGTTGAAATGAACAATTCGTCTTCTTGTAATAAAAAAAAAGTATGAAAGCAATGAATGAAAAAATAATCCAAACTTTCATTCTGTATAGTATGAACCAAAAACATTTTTACTCTACTATTAAGTAGAGTTAAGAAATAAATCATCCTTCTGATAATATGTATTAAAAATGGTCTATTTCATGAAGGATCAAGCAGAAATTGGAATCCTGATGTCTTAGAGTCTGATGAAGTCTTAAGAATGGGTTTCAGTTTGCTTAAGTCTACCTCTTCTCTATGGGTTTTGCAATCAAAACATTGTTAGTAATTCTTGAAGTTAAAAGTAATGTCTTTAATTGCCACTGTGACATTTAAGTTGCAGGGCATTTGATCCTTTTTTTCAAAGAAATAACTAGAATGCTGTGCATTGCAGAGGCAAAGCAATTTTTTCAAACTACAGGTAACTCTTGTTTTATGCACGTTTGTTTTACATATATTTGCTTTAATGCACTCTGCATATTTGCTCATTTGGCCATAATTTCTCCTGTGGTCTAGCCTAGTTTTGAGCATCCATCAGTGTGTCACGTTAATGAAGAAACCTACAGACAGATTTTCCATTGAGGGAATATCTTTAGCCTTGGTTAAGAAAGAATTCAAGTGGACTCAATAAGGTTATTCCATTTTTAATTTACGAATTTTTGATTTAGGAATGCTTTCTAAGGAACCTAACTCTATTGTAAATTGAGAGTTACCTGTACCTATATTCTGAAAATAGTCATGTTTTCATTCATTCATTTTTGAATGTCCCATTTAATGACTGTTTAAATGCTTTAAACTCATTTTTGTAGTAAGTTTGATCAAGTAGGAGAAATATTCTATGTAAGTTTTCTCATAAATCAGCAGCTCAAATAAATTCCTCCTGTCCATAAAATCTGATGTAACTCTCTCTCCCTCTTTCTCATGGTTTGTGTTCTTATGGGATTTATGAAAGTCTACTGAAATAAATGTGTAGTTACTATTTGCCTGCCTTCTCCCTCCTCAGTTCAGTATATGCCATTGATGTGTGTTGATCTACTCTCTACTCTTCTGGCTGTCAAGAGCAGTTTGGCCGAAGGCCCACTTTTTAAATAAATTGAGTTATTGCTGGTTTTAGAATCCTACCATATTTCCACTTGTTTTTTTAAATTTATTATAATTTTAGTGTTAGTAAGGTATTCAAAGGTTAATTTTTAGATATCAAGAAGACCAGTGAAGATTCAGAAAATGAATTTGTTTTCTATGTCAATGGAAAAATCGGAAAAGTAGATGTAGGCCCTTATGTTTCTGAAGGCCAAATACATGTATGATATGAGTTGGTTTAAAGAATGTTTGTTGGTCATTCGAGTATGTGTACATTTTTTGTTTCTAGTCTAAATTCCATAAGTCATCTGCAATGGAAAATTTCATTTTGCGCCTTTTACTAAGACTTGTGAAGGCAATTTTCATTTTTATATATATACTTTGAGTCAGTTTGCTACTAGCAGCCGTACTATTGTAACTTCTGTATTTACAAATTTAAAAGCTTAGTAAATGACTTACTCAAGTTAATAGGGTTAAAAAATGCACTTTTGAATTGAATATAAAATATTAGAAATGGAAACTTTTAAACCTTTGACAGCTCCAAACGTACCCAATTGATTTGTCTGATTTTTTTACAATTGTTATTAAGAATCCTTAAATTCATTTACTGAAATTGGCGTTAGACTTGAAATTCAAATAAGGGAAAAAATATTTTAGTTTCAGTGTGCCCAATTTTTAGACAGTCATTATCATTTCATGCTATATGCTCCCGTAGGACTCCTTCAGTGGCTATTGGTACTCAGTAGTTTTGCCATTTTTGCTCCTTTATTTCATCCCTTATATGGGTGCTTATTCTGTGGCCATGTTAAAGCCCTAGGGCATAATTATCAGTGTTGGATTATGCCCTGCTGCAATCAGATTATGTTGTTTCCTGTCAAATGTCCATCATTCCAGAAGTTGATTTCCCTGTAAGCTCTATTCTTGCTAAAATTTATTGCAATCCTTGTAATTATATTTCACTGACTAACCTAAAAAAAATGTGAGATCACAATGGTAAAACATAAAAGGGTAACTAGATTTCCATGCTATTAAAATGGAAAAAGAGTTGTAATTACCTAGAAATAAATGGAAAAAATCATGTTACCATTTTAAACACGTAACTCTTTTATTTTAATAGATACTCGTCAGAAGCATCCAAAGATGTAATTAAAATAATAAAATGTATTCGTTCAGTATATAATATTTAGCACTCGAGAATAGATGTGTAATTTCCACCAATATCAACCCTATGGATCAATCTTTTGTTGAAATGGAATTTATCAGATTTTTTTCTGCAGTGAGACTGTGAGGCTGACCATATGCAGCTTGGTGCTTAGGATACATCATTGTTTATAGGTTTGGATTCCAGTTGAAGGCATTTACAAAAGGCTTTGTGAAGTCTGTGGGAGCAAGGGAGTGTTTTTCTTGGACCTCAGGCCTGTCCTAGATTTGTGTCGGGTGCATTGCAGAAGGTAGTGTGAAGGATACAGAAGCACGCAGAGAGAGTTTAGCGTAGGCACCAGGCTAAAGTGTAGGTCATATTGGGGGAAATACAAGTGAAGCATTAAAGGAATATACCATGAAAAAAATAGACTGCACAAAGAAGATACAGGGAACCTTCCCGCAAATAGAAAAACATCTTTGCATATCAGTTTAGTAGTAGTTAATTTCCACAGTATAAAATACTAAAGACCTGCCATTGAGCATGAATTTCAGAGCTCTAATTTAGTTTTGGAAATAGAAAGCTGGGCTACAGAGGATATCAAGGATAATGAAGTATTTCCACCGGATTGCATGATATACAGACGTGACAGAGTTAGCAGGATCAGTGGTGGAGTTTTTATAGCGGTTAAGACCCATCTAAGTAGCTTTTTACCAATCTTCATTAGTTTTGTAGTCATTGAAAGTGTTTGGTGTACTATAAAAGCAGAAAAACAAAGAATTATAAAGGTTTGTTCATTGTATTGACAGAATTTCTACTGATAAATATACTACACTTATATTATTGTTTACAATCCAAAAGTGTCATTTCTAAGTACAGGTGCTTGAGGTAACCCATTTTCCTGAATAAATCAAAACCTCAGTACTTCCACAGTGAATATATTGGATTGACACAGGTGAATCTGAAAATATTATTTTATTTGATGATTAGTTGTGATAAATAATTTCAGGCTAGGAAATATTGTTATATTGTCTATATTTTTTCATTTTAATGAGGTGGATGATTTTATTTAACAATTCCTGTTAGGTTTTTTGAAAAAAATAATCGGCATGATATGTTCTTCCTTCTCACTCCTTACAGTTTTAATTTTCCATTTGCAGTAATAAAGAACACCATCCTTTTAAAGGAATATTTGGCTATCTCACCTCTTAGTGCTTCTGGAAGAGAATGTGCTGACAGCTGTTAAGTTTCTCCCCTGGAATTCATACTAACTCTTAAGAACTTGAAGAAGTTACCTGGTACATATCTCAAGTGGGGAAGATATTAGAAAGAGTAGTTCTGTTGATGAAAGCAGTGGTTAATTCATTCCAATTCTGCTGACAAAGTTCAGCGTTACACATATTTGCTGCAGGGAGAGGTATTAATTTATCATCAATATGACTAGTCACTGTTTTCTGGAATAATCATTAGCATAGTCTTTCAGTCTTTGCTAAATCACTTCTTTGAAGTTTTCAAAGTACAGGAGAAAAATTAACTGATATGTACTAATGAATTAATTGATTTCTTTTACTTAATGAATGTCTTTTTTGTGGGCAGGCTTTTATTTTTAGTTTCTTTACCCAAGCATGGCGCACTTAATGGAAGTTCACCTAATGTCAACTTGTAATGAAAAATAAAAGCCACCTCTAGCATTTATCTAAAGATATATGTACTTTGTATCACTATATCAACTAATTAGATTCAAGCTAATCCATAAAATTATTTAATCCCAAGCCTTCAGTGACATTTTATAATTTTGTCCACACACCTCAGAAATTTTTTGGACAAATTGAAGTATTGCATAATAGGATTGGAACATTTTTTCTTCGATCATCAATAAGTTAATGTATTTTTTATTTGCAATTTTGATTCCATAACTGTTGTTCTGAGAGATTGTGAAATACATGGGGATCAAAACCCATACCAGTGTACAGCAATTTCCAAGTAATATATAAATAATTTTACCACAAGCTATAGTGTAAAATGGTCACTCATTTCACAGTAATTCACTTAATGACACATTTTTGAAGAACCTAACCCTGTCGTGAAGTGAGGTGTGCCTGTAAGTCTGTATATATCATTAGCATTTTGAAATGTATTGATCATATTTACATCCTTTCCACGTACATACAGTATATGTTATATTCAATTATATTTAGTTATGTATATGTTATATGGTCTCATTTGTGCAATAATGCTTGTGTATTTTTCTGAAGGGAATTTAGATTTCTCAGGTTAACACATTTCAATTGCAAAACTTTGATGATGAATTCACTCAGTCATTCTCACTGTCATTCTGTTAATGCCATGTAATTAAAGCACTTGAATTATTTGCTCTCATTTTAGGTTTCCATGACTACTTTCAAGTTGAGAAAAGTGGAATTTATCCAACAGTCTGAGGGTTTCGTTTCTTCCATGAAGGTTCAGATTGACAATATCGTCTCTGAAGAATGTGGATCCATCCCTTGGGATGAGTTTCAGGTATTTTTCATGTCCATTGTTGAGATGTCTCCACCCTCATTGTGGTTATTCCTGGTACTGATTACAGTATTTGGGACCCATATTCAGTTCATTGTTACCTCAGCTGAAAGGAGCTTGTTTGCCATTGGCTATGTGTTGTTTTAATCCCTGCCTCAAGAGCCATTTATTGGCTTCTTGTGAGTGGCTGCTTTATAGTACACAACATATTATGATGGATTTACATATGAGTATAGAATTGTTCATAGTAAAGCCACTACCAACTCATGACTCAAGGGAATCCCAGAGAAGGAAAAGCTTGCTGCTGTTTTTTTCAGGGATATATTTCAATGCTTGATGTTTTTAATCTCCATGTATACTCTTGTATAGTTCGACCATTCAGCATTTTTTTTTGCCCAAAAATTTGGTTTGAAAAATTTGAGCCATATATGAGTATATACACTTGCTTTAAAGGTGACTGAAATTATCAAATGTGGTATGTGATCATCATGCTAATTCAGCTTCTGATGTACCTATCGTACTGAAACATTAGCTAAAGCATACATATGTAGGTACACATATGAACACACACATAAATCCAGGATCTGTTGTTCAGTTCAGTCAAACTTGAAGGTTTCAATGGTGCATTATGCCAGTGCTGTCCTCACTTCATCAAGGGTGCCATAACCTAGGAGTAAATTATATCATACCGTGTTATGCATTTAATTTTAATAGTAACTCTTAGTTTATGCCTGGTGTGGTGTTAACCATAATTGGCACTACACTTATCTCAAAAATTATTATATAAGAAAAAATAACTACATTTATTTTTCAGTGTTCATTTTCTGTGAAATCTAATTAATGAATGGCATTATTGGGTGAATATTAAAACATAACTTGAAGGTAGAATGTGCAATAGGAGGAATATGTAAGTGAGAATCAAAATTACAGAAAAGTCAACGAGTTTAAATTATCTTAAATGCTAATGAATTCAGATTAGCGAAGCCAATGGTATGCATCTCTTTACTATGTGTAATTTAGAGCAATTTTCCATGATACCTTAATAATAATTCTTATTACTTTTTTAGACCTCTATCATAGCCTATCAATGAAGAATCTATTTATTGTTAGTTTGTTAAGAAGGCCCTCAGGAAAACATCAATTTCTCATAAGTGTTTTTGGACTACGTGAAATGCATGCTTAGCAACACTGTGTTAAACAGTTGGAGAGCCTTGTGGCTAGCTCTATCAGGAAATAAGCTTCATGAGACAAAATGGGAAATTTCTCTTTGGCCTTCATCAGTGAGAGAAAGAGAGGGAAGGTTATTCACCTCACATCTTCTGTGCCATCACCCACATGTACCACTTTATGGAGGAGAAAACCCTTGCGATACTCCTCTCACAGTTATGCACATTTTTGCTGAATGGGCAAAATACCAGGCTCTCAGAAATTGATTATCAATTATAGTGAGCTAAGTGTTCTATTAGGAAACAATTTTGCAACAATAAACCTAATTATAAAGTTCTTAAAATTAGCTGGACTGTACAACCTTATTTAAAGATAAATCATAGCTGTCAACAATATCCATGTTCTACTGATAGTCCACTGCTTAATAATCTACATTGGAAAAGTATTTGTTAGTGATGACATTTAATGAATGGTATCACACCTTTTGAATGACATTTTTTTCTGATGGTTAGCTCTTCTGGTGAATGATTGTGTGTATTCAGGAATAATTTAAATCCCTCTTGAGATGGTGTGAATTTATGTATACATGGTTGTTATTAGTTTACATTTCTGTTTTGATTTTTATTATGATTTGTTACTCTTTTGTATGCATATTTTGCTGAGAAGTATCTCAATATAAATCATATATAAGGCTAACACTGATCAACAGTGAAGGACGTTTCATATTTTAAGTACCTACTTTCAGGATGAAATGTAATTTAGTGCCTGAAATCTCATCAATAATAGTTAAAGTATTTTAAAATTAGTCTTATGCATTTAAGAAATAATATAATTGTGAATTAAAATTGAATTTACCAATCACATTTATTTTTATTACTTAAAATAATATTGGAAGAAAACCTAAAACTAATAATGAATTCAAAATATTATAAAAATATAAATTAAATTTAGATTGGTTTTTAGTTATTATCACCGTGGGATTAAGTTCAGGTACACTAATCAGCAGATGATGTGCAGAATGCATTGTGGGATTGTTTTTTTTTATTTTGCTCAAACATAAGACGAGTTGCTATGAATTGCAACCCCTTGCGTATGGGAAATAATACATCCTTTTTCAGATCCATTTGGCTTTATGCTCCGAAGAGGACTCCTGAGGAATTTTTGTTTGTATCCACATCAGTTACTTAGTTGATGAATCCACTGAGTCAAGAAAGAGCACCCGAGTTGCATATTTCACCAGAACTATGCTTTATGAGCTCAAAACAAACTTAAGGATAGGACACTTGATACCTCATTATCATTGTTGTGTTTACATGATCTTATATATAATGTAACGTTTAGGCTTTCCTCCAAAGAAAACCTTTCATCCCCAATTGCTTGATCTACCAATGATTCCGTGTTATTGACTAATAATCATTAATGATTATTTGTAGTCAGCTATATTCTTCAGTTCTGTTTGATCAGCATATTGTTGATTATGGTCTTGATAGAATGAAAATGGAATTCTTTTGCTTTAATTTGTGGAATACAAACGATGGAAAAATTATGAAGTGATAATCTAAGTAGCATTGATTGCTCTTGTTGAAATTGGGCCTCCATGTTCTTCATGTAATATCTTTCTGACAGTGCATAACATTTTTAATCAGGGGTTCCTTATGCATATGTAATAATGAGACATTTTTTCATAGGCTGTAGGCATCCCATGGTATGGATTTGTCAAAAATTATTACATGCACTTGGGATTGAATTTCTTTTTTTGCTTTTCAAGCATCTCACATTGATTTTTCCTCATTTGCTGGCCAGATATTCTGCTGTGATTGAAAAAGGAATGTATAATTTTTTGAGAGCATATAGGTTTTTGTTTTTCTAAACAAAAAGTGAAATAAGTGATTATCCGAAATACCTAAATATGTAATATACCCTTTCACTTACACTAATTCATAAGGGCCTGGCAGTCTCTTACTTTTTTGAGAAAGATCATATTTGCTACAGATGAAATATGGCGTGGTGGTAGATTGCTATATGAAACTAACTGGAAAAATATTGTTTTGCTGAAATTTTAATGTTTTGGTGTTTTTTTATAGATCCCTTCTCCATTGGAATTTCATGTAACATCTGATAGAGATCTTATGTTTGGAAAAATAATAAGTTATTACGGAGATATTTTGGCTCCTTTCAGATAATCATGCCATTCTTCAGTTCTTCAAATGCAAGTGAGGGATTGTTTTGTAGGCCATAAACAGCACAAAGAACAGTTATTTAGATATTATTACCTGCATGTGAATTGTTTTCTAACCTGACATCTCTCATCTATATTATTTCATATTTTTTTACTGTACATATTTTTTTGATCAAATAAGGAATGAATTAAATATTGAAAGGGTAAATATGTTAGTTTTTATAAATTAAGTCAAACAAAGGAATTTCGGTTAGAATTAGTCCATGTTTCTGTTTAAAAAAAATCTGTGTATAGTAATTCAAAGTGCCCCTCTGCATGTCTCATACCTTTTCAAGGAACTTCGTGATGTGCTATGGATTTAAGACTTACAGGTTGTTAGCTCCCAGGGAGTTCTCCAAAGGAAAGTATGAGAGGAGGAGTATTTAAGTTATTCTTATTCCACTGTTACAGATCATTGACCTGTCAAAATTTCATGTGATAAGAGATAAAGATCAATTAAATAACAGAATTATTAATAATATGTAAAACTTATAAAAATTAGGTCAATAAAGAGTGATCATAATATATTTTATTTGCATAATTTATTGTGCAAAAATTTAATTTATATAGTTTACTTAATGTGTAATGTTTGTATGGTAAAAGTTCCATTGATTCCAGTATTGCATTAGGAAGGGGCATGGTAGTCCAGTGGGTAGAGTGCTGAGCTACTAACCAGGAGGCACCGGTTCGATTCCGGGTGACACCTCTTGGCACCGTCAGCTTCACCCAAGCTGTTTACCATTTTTCAGGTACCAGGCCATCCTGGGAAATCACAGGTGGTACCGGAACTCAGGAACTGTCCCCCCTTATTACCCTGATGTGTGAATTTCACACGCCATTGGACTTAGTACTGGTCAAGCTCTACCCTCGCCTACCAAACCAATCTTCAGGTTGATTACTGTGATTATTTTATTGCATCACTGGCAGCCGTTGTGTGTTAAAACATGTTCAGTTCACCTACACCATCAGTTTGCTGTCAACAAAGGTGTTTCTTCATGTTGGGGGAACAAGTCGCATGTGGTTAGGTTGGGACGGAGGGCACACGTCACATTTATTTTCAGCAAGAACATTGGTGATGCAATGCATTATTGTGGTGTGGCATCATCCAGTCTGTTACCTTGAAATGTGGCTTTTTGCCATTGGTATGGTCCTTGGGAATTATCAGTATGTCCCTATGGCATGCTCCATGTACAGTGTGTGTGCCGGTTCAACATGCTGATACACCATTGCTTGAATATCATTAAAGAATATGACCATTACTTTTCCAGCAATAGACACCACTTTGACTTTTTTTGGTGATGGTAATACCACAGATTTCCTCACAGACCTTTGTTTTTTGCTCTCTGGATCTAAGTGATGCCGTCTAATTTCATCTGCAGTGATAACCTTCGAAACCAACTCCTTATATATATTTCTGTTACATCAACTTCAAGTGTGTGCAAACCTGCACGTGGACGTCTTGTTGTTCAGCTATGAGCAGTCTGGGAACCCACCGAGCACAAACACGACTCACGTTTCAGAGACAAGCATGCGGGTGGCATCCAATGAAATCTTCAACATTTCTGATAGCACTCTTAATGCTTTTCAATGATCTCTCACAATGGCAATAGTTAATGTTAATGTTTACTTCCGTAAAAACAGTGATTGGAGCTCCAGATCCACCTTCCTTTGAAATTGTCTTTAAAAATTTAAAACCATCATCTACCTGTGCTCTGGAGAGGAACAGACTTTCCATAACACTCCTGTAGCATTATCGTACTTAAGCCTAAGCTGATGATTTGTTCAGGCAAAAGTAAAATGTGAATGCACCGTATTATGTCCATCCCCATTGGTGTCGTAGGAGAACTGATCATATTTCAACTTGAAATGGCTGCTGCTGATGCAATGCTGGAGTAAAATCAATGAAACTGGTACCACATGTACCTATATTGCGCATGAAGCCAACAATATAAAATAAATTAAAAATATTACACAATAAGTCATGCGAATAAAATAGAGCAACTCTTTATGGAACAGCCCTCATACATGTACATAAATTGTGTAAAGGACATGGGCATTTAGAGCAAGAAAACTAGGTACCTCGGTATCAACTTCTGCAGTATGAATACTAGGTACTGATGCCTAGATACCTGAACCTAGGATAAAAATTGTAGGTATTTTTTGTTACTTACCTAGGTACCAGTATCAACCACATTATAAAATGCATTTGGGATTAGTACAAAGGCCAATAAGCCTACTTAAGTATTTCTTGGTACCTAGGTATTATTACCAACCCTTTATTGTGTATATATACCATAAACTTTAAAAGCGCAGCAAAAATCTGTGGGGCTGGATGGTGTGGCCCTGCCATACCTCTGCCAGTACTTATGCATGTGTATGGATTGCCGCAAGAGAACTGACAAAAATCACTAGACTGTGGGAAAATTACTATAGCTCTGCATACAATGGTAGTTGATTTGTAGTAGTTTGCTAATTATATACTTTTCTGACATTTCAGAAACTGTGTAAATACTAGGCCTTTTAGTCAACTGATAGTATTTCATGTTTTTATAAATTTTCCTAATTTGATGGTTTTTTTAAGTAAAAGCACTAAATATGCATGCATAAGTACAATCATAACCCATAGGCCCTACTTTTGAACTATGTTCAGATTTAATATGAAACCTGCCTTTTATGAACATTATGAAATAAAAAATATGCCATTTTTGCAAGGTACTAGTTGTTATTATGTGAAATTAAATCATGCTGTTGTATTTAGCTGAACCTCTGCTGTTCCCCTGAGTCCATGAGCTTTGAGCTTCACTATTTTCAATTGAATACTTAATTGTTGTCTCCTTCATGTGGAAACATGGTATGCCTTGTAGTTTTTTCAAACTTCTGGCTTTCCTAGCCTTTAAAATTTTTCTCTTCCTAATTGCTTTTCTTATGGAACATTTTCTTCTTTCTTTACTCTACCCATGGCCAAATTCACATTACCTAAGGGCCTGCACTTTCATTGTTCTATCATGTATTAAATTCTATTCATGGTTTAAAAACACGGACAAAGACTAAGTAAGAATAGCACTTTTAGTTAATTTGGAAAATATATTTAAGGGAATATATGTTCATCATGCCCATTTAATTTTTAACAAAAGTTTGATCATCCTTTTTGCCACTTTGACTTTTTGTTTCAGTTATTGATGCCTGAGCATAAGTACAACAAATCTCAGTAGTACTTTGGTGTATGTACTTACCTAGATTAATTTAAAAGATGACTCTTTCTTTTCCTTTGAAGATTTCTCTTAGAAGTTCTACAAAATTTACCAGTTGAGTTATTAATCAATTCACTTATCCAAAGTTATGATCCTGGATTGATCTCTGAGGAATTTAATTTGATGTGGCATAGGTAGTTTTTCTATTTATACCAGTCTTTAGTAGCAATATATTTGGCTCTTAAATCATAATATGAAACATTTAGAATTTATTTGGAAGCCTGTCCAATTGGAACTTTATTGCAGTGAACCCTCATCAGTAAGAATTTAATGAAATGACATGAAAATATTTTGTTAATATGAATTTTGCAATCACAAAGAAGTGACTGTTTCCTGGTTCCCTAGTTGGAGGGCTTTTCTGGGGTTGGCAAATTTGGTCCCCTGCAGCAGTTGGGGAACATATTAAATGTTCTAAATGGTGTAGGAATGAAAAATCTTGGGGGTAAAATGAAAGCCTTTGGGGGAAGAGAGGGAAGACACTGCCGTGGGCCAGCCAAACTCGGCGGCTATGCCTTAGCTTCTTCCTCCATTCATACTAATAAGTGTTTTATGTATTCACTAGGGGTAATAAAAAGGGTATAGGCAGTCTATAAGTTCAGCTGCGAATGCTGAAAATTACTACAGTCAACCAATGATTAACCTTTGCCATTAATAACCGTTAATGAGCATCATACAATAAGGTACAAAAGTTAAGTTCATGTCTTTGGTCTGCTTAAAAAATATTAACTTATAGGCAATTTTATAGTGAATAAGTGGTGAATGAAGGAATTGCATACAAGACCTAAAGGACAACCAAAAATCTTTTTCTTAGATAGAACCAGTAAGTTCATGGACCTTTACCAAAATTTTGTGGAAATATAAAGATTTAATTTTGAAAAATAATGATATATTAACCCTTTGTGTGCCACTGATTTTTTTAGTGGGTACTCCCAGAAGTACCACGGGTATTTTGAGAATATTTCATGTCCTCTTTTAAAAATTCTCTTTTTATTTATTTGTTACTCTTTTTTCTTGATTTCTTCTGCTGTATAAAGTAAATCTCCCTCCTTAATGCATAGCCGATATGAATATAAAGTATTTTCCTTACGGAGAGAGAAAATTATCATTTTGACTGGCCTCCTCGCAAACGACAATAGTATATCGTTGTTGGCACTTCAAGCACAAACAGCAAACAACGAGATATTGTCGCCCTGCACTCAAAGGGTTTAAAAAAAACTTATTTTTGTTATGACAATTAAAATGAAATTACCTTTACCTTTCGGTTTTCCCTCTTGTAAAAATGAAAATGCCTGGCATCACTTGAAATGGAAGATTGCCTACTGCTAATGGAGAGCATCTTTAATGATAAGGTGAAAAATGATTGCACTCAAATCACTTCTTATTTACAAATTTTAATTTCTGCAGATCAATCCAGGAGAACTCTCTAATTGTAGCTTAATGCTATTGAATTTTATATATTACATGAATTGAAGAAAGAAAATATGGTCAAAATACATATGTTAGTATGGATTCTAAATTCTGTACCGTTACAATATGTTTTGTGTGTTCATATGGGAGTTGCAATAATTTTTCAATTCTGATGAATATATTTCTGCCATACCTTGAACCTATGAGTATATGGTAAATAAAGTTAAACTGGTGTGCTGGGGTGTGATGACTTCTTTGATTTACCAAAGGGCAGAGTTTTAATCATATTTGCCCTAGATATTTTTGTTGTTTCTAGTAATTTATGTGAAAATATTAAACCTTCCTACTTACTTTGCTGAATTAATTCAATATTCATTTTAAACTTCATTTATCTCAGTGTTATAATTTTATTTTATAATTTAATGTGCTACTTTACATATATGCAGGATTGATTATTTGATTCACTGGGAAATTACTTCATTAGCATGCATAATTTTTAAAATTAAGGGTGGCACATTGTGAAGAAAATTTAAGCTTCTGTGAAATGAATCATTTTTGGGTATCCTTACTAAATTGAAAGCCTCCATGAAAGCATATTGTGAATTTAGAAGGTAAGCAAGCAACTTCATCAATGTGTAATGTGTTTTCTCAAAAATATCCCTACTCTTCAATCTCTTCTTATATCTACTAACTCCGAAGTTGCAGTTAAAGTAAATTTTAATTTATATTTTGATCATATTTCTTTTCATATAAAACACATTTTATGCCAAAGATGTCTGTAAATAGGTGTGCATAACCATTTTGAAGGACCAAACAAGTGAATGAAATGCCTAACTACCTTAAAATTTTACAAATCGTTAATCAGCTGGTCACTAAACATGCATTAATTTTTTTCTTCTCTCCTTTTTAAGAAATATAGAGTCTCCTATCAATGTAGATACTTCATTTTTTAAAGCTCAGAAATCAGGAGTTATAAAATTGGATGTTTTAGTTGAATTGCATACATTCCAGGGCCATTTGGATGATTTTTAAGTGTCACTGATATCCATGTAAAGGTAAAACTGCTTTTCATTGGTGGTAACTAAGTTGCATGCACAGTATATGCCCTGTTCACTGGTGACCTCTTATCCTTTAAAACTTTGACTTACCTAAATTATCAAGTATAACGCGTGAGTTTTACAAAGTTTTTTGCAAAAATTTTGAAGTTATTTGGTGCACATAGTACATAAGGTGGGCGAGTGCATGTTATACATAAGAATTACTGCTTTATAAAAAATATCTGTAAGCATTTAAAACCTAAATTATTGAAATGATGATATTGCTGAAACCTATCAAAACTTCCTTGTTTTTGTTCCAAGCNTGATGATATTGCTGAAACCTATCAAAACTTCCTTGTTTTTGTTCCAAGCCTAACCATGTTCATATTTTCTGGTTTAAAATACCATGCATTTCAATCATTAGAGATTCAAAATCTTTACAAAAAAAAGCAATTACCTACCTACTATATTTTGAAATATAAGATTCCAAAACTCACATAAGAAATAAAATATCACTTATTCTTCCAAATACTTTATTCCTGTTCGATGACTTACAAAGTTACCAAAAAGTAGTCCAAATATAAGAAATCTATTTTTTGGTGGCAATTTCAGGGAAAATATGTATGCATGGTACACAGGTTTAAATTATATTATAAATTCTTCCTGAGGAAATAGGAATTTAAATAAATAAATATGTAAATAATATATGATACATTTATGAGGTTAATCGCATGTGTGTATATTTTGTGGCCCAATTGGCTGATAAAATAGAGATGCAATTTTCAAGGTTGTTGGTTATATTGAGATACATTCAATTATTGGTATCTTAGTGTCCCAAGTTTAATGCCAAACTTTTCTAAATTTCCTTTTTTCTCTGTGAGAGTAGGTATGCAGTGTTTGAATAAGTAATGGATTGATTTTTCATTTCTCTCAAAAATTTAACTTTTAAACATTTTAACTGCATTCTGAGATTTAAGGCATACGAATCGTGAGATTTCAAAGTAGAATACCATGGTGTTATTGTTGACAGGTTGCATACAACATACTTGCAGAATGGGAGCACCCTTTTGAGGGTTCGTCTTATTGTGATCCATCAACAAATATGATTTATGTTCATCTTGTTTAGGCATTTTTCAGTAATCTGCTTAGGGTTATAATATGTATATAAATGTCGCTCTTAACGGGTTTTCATCATATTTTTCCATCTGTAGCAATTAGGTAAATTCAAGATATTTGTTTTGATGATATTCAACACTGATACAAATTATTTGTGCAGTTTTGACCCAAGATTATGATGTCATATTTGAAGTTTTAATTTATCTTGTATCAAATTATCATCATATTGTGATTCTACTTATGCTAGATTTATGCCATTGAGAGGTGCAGAAAGGAATGACTTCAAAGTGGTGTCAAAGAATCTACAAAATATTCTCAAGTTTTCAAGTACTTTTTTGTGGAAAATTGCACAGCTCAGTAATTGAAAGAAGAAGTATCTTCGGTTTTTCTCAGTCATGTCAACAGGAGTTCTGTATCATCATCCACACAATCAAATAATTTTGAGTCACATATTATGTATATTAAGGCCAGTTCAAATTGAATGGAAGACCTTAACAGGAGAATGTGAGAACTTTATAGTTAAGCATTTGCAACTTCATAGTTAAGCAATGTGGCTTTTCATAATGTTTCTTAAGAACTTAACCAAACATGAAACATGGTGCATGTTCATCTTTTTAGATTACATTGCTAAGTTCTCCAATCACAAGCAAGAATGAAGTATTATGTTATTCAATCACATGTAATCATGGCTAATACTCCGGGCCACAAATGGCCAACAGTTACCGGAAGCAGTGTAAAAAATAAAAATGGAGGGTATATTAATAAATTTGGTGAGAGAAAAGCCCTATTGCGTTAGTGGTAAATTCATATTTATTAATTTATTTTAATTCAATTTATTGGTTGACATGCATTGCTGTTGTAAATATTTCTTCGAAATCCATCTGGAATATCAACAGAGTAGCATTTCCACATTGGGTTTATAACTAAACATTAAACAATAAATGGTGTGTTCTTGTTGGTGAACTTAAGAAGACAGAACTCTGGTTGGCAGAATTTCTTACCCTTTCAACAATGCGATTGGTGAACCAATTAATTATGTTATATTACAACCGAGTTGAGTTTTTTACATTCAATTGAACATACAAGTTGAACTGGGCTTTAACTCTTTTAGTGCCACGAGCAGATATATCGGCTTTTGCTGCACGGGCGAAAAGTGCCACAAGCCGATATATC
>LYUA01001355.1:4716-16625 GCA_002093875.1 Calopteryx splendens | reverse complement strand
GGCTTCAAAGTTGACAGGCGGCTTCTCATCAATTCCTTCGCCAAGCCATTAGAGCAACTATGTAGATGTCGCTAACGAAAATCAGTTGGCAAATGTTGACTTTCGCTTAATGTTTGCCAGATGCAACGGGAATAGCTTTTTCGTCGCCAGAAGGCCAAAGCGAAGCATTCCTGGCGAAATCGCTAGCAAATGGAAACGAGAATATGGGCTGGCGAAATGCTCGCCAATATTTTCGCCAAATCGTGCTGGCTATAGCCAGGAAGAACCAGAATCAGGCCCCAGAAATTGACCCATGGAGATATCATTTTATGAGTAAATACTCTGAGCATCTATATCCAGGTTCTGAGGCAGTCCAACCAAAGTTGAAATAGATTAAAGTATTATAACTTTTAATTCCATTCAGGTTTATTCAAATTTAATATGTTAGGGTATTTAAATTGTAGCAGTCATCTAGAAATTGAATTGTCTAAAGGTCGAGGTGACCTTCTAATAATTTTTTCCGTCATTGAATATTATGTCTTTCTTTGGTGTGCGTAGAAATTGTCAATGGGTCCTCGACCCTCCTCGTCCTCGATTGATAATATTTCAGTGAGCTGTATAAGTCTATTTTCAAGAATGGTTGAAAAGGTAGAACTGAATAAGTGATTACAAATGTGTAATTCTGGCCTCGGCAAATAATCCACAGAAATACTTGCAACAAAATAAGGGATTCTCTTTCCACCCTGACACTTCCATGGAAGTTGCTTTGCTATGGGAATAAATTCTTATTAATGACAATAAGAATGCCTTTTATAATCATGATTATCATATTAATGATCTGCAGGCTTGTCATTCATATTTGACATGACAAAGCACATTTGTTGTGACTTGATGTAGGCATCTATTATATACTCTGCGTGCTTGTCTCCAATTGTGCATTTAGGTGAAACATTCTCAGACTGCAGAAAAACACTTCATGACACTTAGTATTAGTGCAAAGACATATATTATAACTAAAGTATTCTGCTGGTTCTCTTATATGTGCTCTTTACCCATTCACAAATTTCAAATATGTAATATACCCTTAGTTTAAGGTTTTTTTTTTCCGGCAAATGCACCTTTAGTCCACAAATATGAATAAAAAGATAAGTTTCAGCTCCATGAAATTTTTAAATCAGTAAGTATATGGAATTCATTCTTAAGGGCTTCGAATATTTTAATTTTATCAAAAATATCCTGGATTATTATTTGGTATAGGAGCTTCCATAAAATTATGTTATTCTACTGCTAATGACAATAGCACCTTATTGTTTTAAAGGAGTCTTAGAATTCATCATTGAAAGTACAAATTCATATAGGTAGATATATTGACTTGTCCTGTGTTTTATGAAAGTCCATAGGAGCTATTTCCTGGATTATATTCCAGTTTTATTTATGAAAAATGGCAAGTATAAAATTTCTGAGCCTTGTATGAACTAGTCCTATTCTAAAGAATTGAAACTAGGTATTATTCAGTTACACTCTAGAAAATATATACCAATTGCGTTTTTCCTGAAGGCTTTCTTTACAAAAATTAGAGTAAATATTTTTCTTGATATCATGCTACCTCATTGATACCCCTACATATATATATAATGTTTGTAGCTCGGAAAAATGTGAGCATTTCTAAATATTTTTTGTGGCTAACATTTGTTGTCATTTTAGAAACTTTCAAATATATGCCACTTATCTATTTCTGGCTTAAGTAGATGATTAGGTAGAATGCTCCTATTACTGTTTATGTTGTTATTATTATTAAGAAACATGTAATTAATTAAGTAAATATCTTTTGTTTGATTGAAGCATTGGTAACTCATTTAACACGCTGAGTAAGGTAATAATGCCTATTTTTGTTAACCCATTCACACATAGTTTTTACTATTTTTGGTTATAAGTTTACCCCCGTGTATTTAGTGACCAATAATTTTGCATTTCAGTATTAGTTTGCATTATCATATCCTAAATTTTTGGTCTTTTAAATTTGGTATTTATGTCTTTGAACTTACAAAACTCAGCTGTATGGCTATTTCAAGTTTCAGGATAGCATGAAATGTGATTCAATTTAATTCGCTTGAAATATCTTGGCTGTAATACCTATCTTGTATGTCCTGGCCCTATTGAAATAATTTTTTCACTTCATTCCTTTAAGGAAATTTTCTGAAAAATTATGTCACTTCATTTTTATTGAAAGCAATATCTAAACCTTTAATGCACTAAAATGAATCACAAAGTTTTATCATATGCCATCTTAAACAACTTTACTTTATGGAGTATTAACATTTTAGTAAATATATTCCTTAATGGTTTTAATGAAATAATGTTGAGCACATATAATGCAGTTTGTTCATTGATTTTCCTAATATGTTTGATGATTTTTATAGTGTTGTGTTATCATATTATATTCAAACAGTATTGTTATTTAATCCTAAACCATCATACATATTTAAAAGGCAGTGGCTGCTGATAATTTCATTTCTGTTCGTTTCAACATTTAGTCATTAAATTGAGCACTTTTTTTAAAATCACCATTTCAAGTAAAGTCATTTTTCTCAAGCAAAAGTCTTTTGTATCTACTGTGTAGGCTAAATTACAGCCACTAACAGAGAATATGGGATATTGATGGAGGGTGCTGTAGCAGGTATAAATATTTCGATATTGATCAAATGTGTGCATCGTAAATTTTCAGTGTCAGGTCAGTCCAGATACATAACTGGCTAATCGTAGCAAAGGTCAGAGAGGATAGAAAATTAATAGCCACTTATATAGTATGGATGAATAATTTAAAAAGCTATGGATATGATGAAATCCCTATTTTGTACAGTACCAGTTCCAGATTCTGTTATAGAAGGTGGATTATGTGAAATGTTTTGACATTTGTGGTGTGATAATGTTCTTTTGCTTCAATTTACATTAAATCATTTAGTAACATATAATAATGCTCACAAATGGATTCCAATCATGGCAGCTAACTGGGAAACTTCTCTAAATTTTAGAAAGCAAAAGTTTGATAGCATTTCAAGGATATTAAGACCATGTAGGCTGTAAAGTAAGGACTAAGAATTGTTGAGCCTCGACAGTGAATAAACTTTGACGTCACAGCTTTGATAGTTCTTCATTCTTGTACATCCAGCATTCAACATGGCCATGATGTCAAAAGTTTGTCATTGTTGAGGCTCAGTAATTCTGAGTCCTTACTGAGTAGTCTCCCTGATGAGTGATGATTTAGGAGCTATGTATAAGACATAATGAATTTTTTTTAAAATTAAATCATTGTATAAAAACCTTTTTCTGTGCCATCACATTTTCACCCAAGGCAGGCTTTGGGAGTAATTACTGTGGGTGGGGGGCTTATCATAACCAGTTATTGAGCATGCAGAGTTGAAAAGGAAACTATGATCACCATTTTCATATTTCTGTTAGGTAGTACTAATATTTTTTCAAACATAATGGGTGTTTTTCATAGCAAGATATTGGCAAACTTACAAAAAACTGCGTCTCCACCTGAGACAATGAGGTGACTTATTTCCACTTTTTACAACCAACTTGTTTACTGCTCAGGGATCTTTTAACCAAAAAATACATTTAAATGATAGACTAAAGATATAAAGGCTTTGGCTAAGTATATTTAGTATTTATTGGGTCCTCATCTAGTATGGAATGTAACCTCTGGTGAAATGTGCTGACAAAAATAAAGCGCCGATAAAGATAATAATGAAAATAACAGTAAAACTTTTGAACTGGAGTAGTACAGTTGCAACAAAGAGTCAGCATTAGCCCCCACCCACTCTCCCCCAAAATTATTTTCTGTCACTGCCACTGTCAACATCAATCAAACATTATTACACTCCATTGTCGCTATCCCCTTCATGGGGATTTAATTAAGAAATCACTATTGTTGGAATTTTTTGCCGGGCATGTTTGTATGTGAATTGAGCAACTCATGTTTCACATGAATAGATTTTTTTTATTATTAATTAATGCTCATTGAAATTTCACTTGTTGATGAAGACCATTGTTATATTAGACTTTCTTTTCAGTGTAAATTATAAAACATTTTATACGAATGTTTTTATGCATAGGAAATATGTTACAACATTTTGATTAATTAATTTTCATGGCTGACTCTTGCCATTTCCACATTGCTCACTTTATATAGTTTCATTATGGAACATTAAATATAAAAGTTTTCAAATTGTCCAAGCCTTGCTTTTGCCTTTTTTGATAGTATTTATAATATTCTGTTTCTTAGCTTTATTATTTTTCGTAGAAGTACTTCCCAAGAATAACATAATTTACTGTCAAAAGAAATTGAGAAAAAATTATTGTTTCTATATGAACATTTGCTTCTCTTCTGCAAAACATATAAAAGGTATTGTAAATAAGTAATTTTTGTCATAAGATTTGAAGAAAAAAACATAAGGAATTATTTGGTAAGTGAAAACTCCCATAATAATATCCCTGTTCTTTTTTTTTTAAGTATTCTACATGCAATTAGCTGAAATATGGGCCAACACTATTTATCAGTTAAATGCCTACTATATTTGATTAGCTGCAAGACCAAATTAATTAAATAATTTCTATTACATTATACTCCTTGAATAAAATAAGTCATGTACTAGTGTTTAATTGTTCCAGTAAAAGACAGTTAACTATTGTCATTGATCAAGGTCCATGATTTTTTCTGCGGATATTGGCCATTGATAGCTTTCAAAGTTGAGAAAGAATTTTATAACTCCATGTTGACAGAATGCATATTTTTACATGGCCAAAATATTTTTAAATACTGTTAAAATTCAAACCAAATGCCTCTCACCATAGTTTATAAATATTCTTCAACTTCTGTAATTATCAGTAAAACGAATAATTTTAAATCAAAGCACAACTATTAGTTTTCAGTGTGTTCTTTGTTGTTAAAAGGCATATTTAATTATTTGTTGTCAGTTCATTAGAATGAGGTATTCATTAAAAAGCATCTCATATTTTGAAAAACCTCTCACCTGAGGAAAATGATGTCTAAAATTATTAAAAATTATGTCATCAGAAGTTAATTTTAGATCATATGTTTGTAGTTTACTTGTTCTGTTTTCATTAGGAAACTTGCGGATATACTGTTTATGTTTTATCACCTTATCCCTCTTATTTTGAGTCCTTCACCTTTGATTTCTTAATTTTAACTGAAGAAACTGAATTTTTCAAGTTACTAATGAATTTTACGATCACTTTTGTTTAATAAATTCTTAATTACCTTCTCATTAACTTAAAATATGTTTGGCCATTTTTTTTTCAATATTTTTTACGTCTGATCCAGTTTCTGTGATGTTATGGATAGATATGGTAGAAAAATTGATATTCAGGTATGAGATTCATATTGAAGTTGTTCTCCAGATCAATCTTTGTTGCTATTGCTTTCATGCTGGAAATGGAGGATACAAATGTCAGCTATTTGTATCCTTTTAAGTGTGGTTGAAAATAACAATTTAATTTCTAGTACTACAATTTTTATACAAAGTGAATGACAATATGTACCATTTCAAAAATCAGAGAAAAATCACATTAAAGTCCTATTGCCAAGTACTTCTGTGCTATGAGTTGAGTTATTCAAACTCGAGAAAATATGAACACTACCAAATCCTCTTCTGGGTCTGTGAATGACCACCCAAGAGCTTGGTTCAACACTTTTTTTTTGGTATATTTCATTCACATGTTGTTCCTTTATAGTGTATATTTAATTATATACTAAGTTGCCGGTGTTAATTTGCCTTTCTTTGAATCAGAGGAATCAACCCATGGCTTAAGCCTTTGTCAAGATACTTATCACACAGTTTGTCCCTTAAGAGAATTGTATCATTTTTTAATCCATGGCCACTAAATTGAATTTTTATTAATTCAATTCATTATTTTCCTCATCATGAATTACTTTCTTTCAGACAGTATTTAACAATGGAAAGCAGAATGACTGACTAATCTTGACCTTGTTTCTTGCTTTATGAGTCTCATGCAATGGGCAAAAAGGATATACATGTAACACATTTTATTTTTATACTAAGTGATTTTTCACTGCATGAAGTTGAATTTAGATAACAGGGTTTCTTAACACCTAAATAATTAAATCCATAGCTTGACCAGGAAACCATATTGGTAAAGAATTTTATTTTATACTTTTCATTGCTAAAAATTGATATTTATACTTGAATGAATGAGTAGGATTAATCAATAAACACACATAGTGAGTCAACAGCTTTTAGTGTTACATCAAAGTTAAAATTCAATTTTAGACTGCATTGCTAGAAGTGTACGTAGGTCACACTTCTTGAATTAAAAAATGGATTAAAGCTAGAAATGCATTTCAACCGTGATTAGCTATGTGAATATATTATTAGCATAGATATTAGAATAATTAATTTGTCTATGAGTTGATACATTTTTAGTAATCAAGTTATATTTACTTGTATATTCCATTATGATAACTTGCTTAATTTATACTGAAATATTATTGTACTTATAATTTTAAGGCAATAGTTTTCTATTTACATTGAATTATTAAATTTTAAGTAAGCTGTCCTTTGTGTTTACCTCAATTTTGATGCACTCTAAGAGAAATTAACTGTTTTGCCTTAATGTTGTAATGTGAATTAAAATATTAATTCAGAAGGAGAAAATTAATAAATGGTGTTTTATTTTAATTTTACTTCCTTCTGCTAAACATTTGTGAGTCTAGAGTAACCTATATAAATTTATATTTTGAGAAATTAATATATTTGTAATAATAAATTATATGCACTATGAATTTCCAATATCTTGTTGCAACTATTAGAGCCATTTTCATGGCTTAACCTCTGTTTATCAATGTGAATTACTATTTTGATGTCATTCTAGCCCTGGGATGTAAAAAGTAAAAAAAATGTTTTTCCTCATGTTGAAATGTAATGGCTGGAGCTTTAATAAAGAGAATACTTTAATAAAGATTAAGAGAGCTCACAAAATTCAGAAATATAATGCTTTTTTAGAGATTATGTGTGTCAATTTGTATTTCCTAATGGTTCCATTGGTTTAGTACCTTGAAAATATTCTTAGGATCTGTTGTTAGGCTACTCAGATTGTTCATCTGTTATATATTTAGGACAGAAAAATTGGCTATGTTTTGATCATTTTGCTTCAATTACATTCCTTGTTCATTGCATAAGATATGTTTTTATTGATTTGGTGACTCTGTACCAACTTTAATTTCTGAAATTTTATAATGATGTTGGGAGTATCACTGCTTTAGTTGAAGGGTGTGCCATAACTTGCCAATTAAAAATGAGCTCCCACTCTGGGGTATAATTTCAAAAAATGGAAATACTTAAATACTTATGGTGATTCATGAATGCAAATAGTGCTATCAGTCATTTCCCTTTTGAGTTATGTTGCTCCATTAAACAAATGACTGCCAAGACCTTTCACTTACAACTGAGCTATGAGTATATTGGATATAACTTTTGAATCTACTATTTATTTTGATACAGAAACTGAGTATATTTTGCTGGGACCTAAGCATTACATTAATTGGCTTCACTTTCTGTACAAAACTACTTAAATGATTTTTATAATATTTTATTAAAGAAGTAGGTTAACATGATTGCCATTGTACATGTTTTATTATTGTTTCAAATAATATCATTTTAATTTGACACTCAAGAACAAGCTAAACTTAGGAGAAATGTTTTGAAGAATTACAATATTACTTGCATTATTTATCTTCCCCTTTGTGTCAACACAAGGCTCCAGTTCAGTTGTAGTTTCTAAACGGTATAATTTACCCTATTTTAGTTATATATATATATATTAAGAATTGTATCCAACTGATGTTTGGGTATGTGCTTTATATACTTACAATTAGGCAGGAAAAATCAACACCCGTTTTGTATAATATTATACTTTCATTGGTGTTTACTTTTTAAAGACCAATTAAAATTGCATTTCTTTGGTGCATTTTCTAGCTTTCAATTGAATTTATAAAATGGGTGTTCTTTTCTTCTGCCTTAGAGCATTTATTAATACTGTGAAACTGACATATCTTGTAGACTACAGAAAAATTTTTCGACTTTTTTGCATGCCTTCCATCTATTCTGAATGTTTTTGTGTGGCACATAGCAGGCCAAGAAAAAGGTATTGGCAATCTTTATCTGCATTTTGTGTTATGCTTACGAGCTGTAGAAATTTAGACTATTGTTATTCCAAAATGCAATGGTTTGAACTTCAGCCTTATACTGTGCTTTTCGCTTGTAAGAGGCTATATCTATGCAAGTATAGTATAATACATTTGATCGAAATGTATCATTACACTCCTCTTTGAAATTCTAATCAACAAATAACTAGTTTAAGATTTCTGAAAAAAATAGTTAATTCAAATTAAGCCTATGAATGATCTTATGACTCAACTCTATTCAATTAAATAAGCCAAAATATTAAAATTCACCATTTTGTTAAGATTTTAGCCCTTATGCTGCATTGAAAAATGAAGATATCATAGTAGAATTATTCGATACCATTGCATTTATAAATTAAACTATCAACAAAATACATTTATGCATCTTAAAATTGTGTAATTTTGAGAGTTCTCAGCATTTTAGCAGGGATCTGATTTTTTAAACCATAGGCATGGGAATATTGCAATGAAAAATATATATTGCACCAACTCTGATTGTTAAATGCAAACTAAAATTCTCACTAAGCACTTATTTCCCTTAAACATTATTAATTGAAAATGCATTTCATTAAGTAAAGGGTGTAAAATTATGTATTTGAAAATTTGTCATGCACAATATGGAAGAGTGTTATGTGGCATTTTTCATTGCATGTGTGCATGATTGAAAATCAGCATCACAAATCATTTATAATGCACAGAAAAATGTCTATGAAGTAGTTTTCAGCACTCATCCGACTAAATTTTGCACAGAAATTGTATTTTTACATGAGGAATTGTTTCAGTCTATTCATAAATATTAGGTTGTTTTAGGTGAAAATTTAATGTTTACCCAATGAGTTATAATCAGTATGCTATTTAAGCAGAATGATGAGAGATGTTCAGTGAATATTGCAGTCAGCTGCATCATTGACTGTAAGAGAAGTCAATTAGCCCTTATTTCTTGTAATATGAATAAAAAATGTTTTATTCATATAATTATTTTCAACTCTACTCAATTTCCTACTTAAAGATTGGATCCCACTTTTGGGCTCATTAGAAAGAGGTACTTCATGCCTATGGTTTAAAATCATTAAGTTGTTTGGGAAATATTGCAGCCTTGAGCAATTGGAGCATGTCAAACGCTTTTGCTCACCACCTCACTTGGCTTTGGCACATTTTGATACCCACCATTTGAACTCACAATCCCTCTGCTCCTGGCTCGCTTGTGAGTGTACCCCTTCAATCTATATGCTCCTTACCCTGGTCACAACTTGGGTCTGTCACAAGTGAGTAGCCATTCAAAAATTCTCTGGACAGATTTCACCTGTGTTTAATTGTATTCATTGTAAATACCTTTATTAAAAGGAGTCCATATTGTTTGCTTTTATTTGTTAATTATTGTTTTGTTTATGTTTTACACACCTTTTTCATGTTAACTTTTGTGATTTTTATTTATATAATTGACTTTTTTGAAATCACTTAGTAGTTTATTTGTTGGAACACTTGAATATCCTATTATTTCATCAGTTAAAAGACAAATAATTTACTTTACTTGGATTATTGAGCAATTAATCATAACATATTCAAGAATATTAATTTTTATTTTTTTATTTTATTGAGCAGCTTTAATGGTGAAATGGAAAGTGTTATGAATCAGTGACCGATGTATTGTATGCCACCATGTAGAGAATTAATTGACTCTTGATTCTAGTAATGATCAATTTTAATCATTCAGATGAATTACATGAATTTTTTTGGAAAGTGCTGAAAAATATGCTACTTTGTGTATGTGCTTTGATGAAATGGGAGAAATCTTTATATCTTTCCATGCTCAAGTTTTTCCTCTCACCAAGAAGGCTCAAGGGTTTGTCAGATGGCATTGCAATCATTTGGGAAGTCTGTCCAGAACAGAGGTGGTGGTGATGGTAGTTGCATCTGATTCCATGGTTTTTGTAGGGCCCAGCTATGGTTGTCAGTAACTGTTATATTCTTTTGTCCATGCAGAGCAAGTTTGCCTCCCGCTCCAAGGCTTGGTCAGGAGTTCCTGAGGCAGAGGAAAATGACTCTTTGCAATCTGGACCTTGTACCTGCTTGCGACTGGATCACAATCCTACTCCAGGAGTGGAACTAAAGACAGCTTTGGTTAATAGCAATTCCACTTCCATCTTGGATGACCTGTTTTCAAACTTTCTGGAAGTAAGAGTTCGTGGGTTGTCACTGGCTTTGTGTACCAGCACCCTCTCTGGAATGGCAGAACTAGTGGAGGATGAGATATACCCAAAGCCTTTACCAATGAAGGTAATCCATTTGTGACATTATCCCATCTCATTAGCTCACATCACCGTGTAGCAATTTTCAAGGAATGCATCTATAATTTTATCACTTGAATAAATTTAAAAAGATCATATAAGTATTTAATGGAAATTCACTTAACATGATTTCAAGGAATAAGTCAATAAATAAATGGGATGGTAGGGGAAAGGAATCACAAAAATGGGATGTATGTAATTCTAAAAATAATAGGAAATCTCTTTTTAATCAATTCAATTTGCTGTGTTTATCCTTTTTTTCTGTTATATTGCTTCTAAATCTTTTGAGTCCACCTATGGTATTGTATGCTATTTTAGGCGAGAATAGAAGATGTTCACCTTCACTTGAAAGAAGATAGGCCATCAGGAAACATCACCTCTCCTGGTCCTCCTCCTCCAATGGATGTTGCCATTTCACACCTGCTAATTACTCGGGATTTATCGGGTGTATTCTGCATACAACCAATGCGAGGTAATTTAAATTTTATGGTGACTTTTTCTTATTACCGTCCATATTAATTTTTATGTGGGATCATATTTTTTTAAACATTTTGAATAATGCAGTGAGGGAAAAATTAACAGTTGTTGCTGAAGTTTTACTCCATACCGGTTGCTATCAAGGTTATCAAGATTCCTGACTCTTAGTTCTTGATAATTAAATTAATAAGTGACTTAAATGCATCAACCAATAAATAAAAGGAGTACATTAGGATACAAACCTAAGTTCTGAAAGGGGCTCATTCACAAATTATTTCGTAATTTCTATTAGGGTTTAAAAAAAAAAATATACCCATATCATTCTGTTCTTTAATCTGTTGCCTAGTTTCCTAGGCATAGGTGGCTGAACATGGAAGTGTTTGACCCTATCACTACAAGGGGAGGGCCCATAGCTATTACATCACAAATCACTTCCATCCATTCTACAATGGTGCTTACTGTGTTCCTTGCTATGGTGTTAACCAAGCCAAACCCATGAATTAGTTACTATAACGGAGTGTGCACCAACTTTAGGGTACTTAGATTTTCATTTAATGAGTTAACAGATGACTGCAGTTGAAAAATCTTTTTTCTAAAAATCAATATTTGGGTCTATCTAAATTCATAAATATGAATTTAGATATAAAAATAAAAATGAGATTTTGCATCAGTTTATGATCCTGTTATTATGGCATTCTCATCATGGAATCAACTTTTTCTACAAAACAGACCAATGTAGTCTCTTTTGTGAATTAATATGTACAACTCAATCCTTAAAATGATTCTTGCACTGGAAATAAATGTTTGGCCATTCATTAATACTGGGACAAGAAACTGCAGAAAATGCTGAGCAGTGACTTTAATGGAGTCACCCACCGCTGTGCATAAATATGCGAAAAATTCACTGTGTAAAAATCATTCGCCTGAACCGGGACTCA
>LYUA01001354.1:264002-275757 GCA_002093875.1 Calopteryx splendens | reverse complement strand
CTTGGCACCCTCAGCCTCACCCAAGCTGTGTACCATTTTTCGGGTACCAGAGGAAATCATAGGCTGTGAGCAGGGAATAAGGACCTGGCCACCCTTATGACCCTTATGTGTGAAATTCACACATGCGCCGTATTAGGGCTTAGTACTATAGGGGCAGCTCTACCCTCACCGCGCCTACCAAACCGACATTCGGGTTGATTACTGTGATTTGGTTTTTCTCCTCGAGCCAGCATTGCATCCAAATCAACCGAAACATCGGTGCATCCGGGGCAGGGACAAAGGAGCGAAAGATCGCGCCAAAAATAGTGACTGGCCCCGTGATCCTCAAATCACTCTTCTCCCTTTTCTCTCATTCCAGTAGGAAGTGCGGACTGCCTATGCAGTGTAACCTATTTCTCCATTTCGTATTTTTGATTATTATTAGTATTCCATGCATTACGTAAATCCATCCACAGTAAGCAACAGTTTTCGATCAGTGGGAATGCCAGAGTGAATATTAATACTTTCTAATCTTTTCTATAAAAAGTTCCTTAATACTAGAGCATGGCCAGTTTTAATAGGCTTGAGTATGTAGTGTATATGCAGATGATCTATGAAGTAGCCTTCTTTATCACAAATAAAAATCGTAATTTTTATTCGTTTGCTTTGCTGTAAAATTCCTGATGTCACTAAAAATGTGCTTGACATGAATTAGGGATCCCTAGCCGTCTTTTACCACAACATTTTCCATTGTAACTAGGGTTTTTTCCATATTAAAAATATACTTGGTACTTTTCTACAGAATTGTATTAGGTACAACGCGTTTCGCCGCCTTGTGGCATCATCAGGTTCAAAGCATAATGCTATACAGCAGGGGTACACTCAAGAGCAGAGTGGAGTGGTCATTGAAGAGGGGGGGCTTGGAAGTTGAAGGTGGTGGTCGGTCTATGACGTGGCATTGGGGTGGGAGCGGTCAGGTGCCTTTAATAGTACCAAGAATACCATTAATATGGATTCTAAATACCTCCACGAAGTGAAGCCTGAAACTGTGGATTATATATGACTTATTCTTTGTTACTACCGGTAAAATAAGGTTATTCCGCATTGTACTAGAATGAACGCGCAATATCACAATTTGGCTGTTGCACTGTAATTCAATTTATTTATTCCTGAAATACGGAGTGATTCAGTAAATGCAAACCTTATTATATTTTGTTCTTGGAGGGCGAGTGGGCCATCAGCCGTGAATAGAGAGAGAAAGAGACGGAGGCGCGCCAAATGAGTCATCAAGTCCAGTAAACCCATTGTATCCCTTTAGCCGAAGTAAATGTCACCATCGCCTAGCAGAAACAAGGAAACCAATTACAGTCACTGAAGTGAATAAGTGCTGCTCATATAAAATGTTTTCACCAAGAGAGGAATTTGCCCTGAGCGTATAGTTTTTTAAAATTAGTAATCAATCTACCCTTGCGCCTTGTAAAGGAAAGATTAGTTGAAGCATTGATGTTAAGTTTGGATACATATGGCTCGAAAGATATAGGCATTCCTACTTTACTGTGAACATAAAATAAAGAAGAGTGAGAAGCTTGAGTAGTATGGTTATCATATAAATTTGAATATAAGAATAAAGTAACTGAGTCGCTTTGGCAATGGAAAGGTGTTTTTCTAATGGGCTCCCACAGGAAGCGTTTCCCACCGGTGGATTGCTGTGGGTTCACGATCTGGTCCATTGGAAAAACATAACAGAGAAGAAATAGAAACAGTTCCGGACTCTACTTTGTGAAAATTCATTATTACAATGACGAAAGACAACTTTGCTTTTTCANNNNTTTGTGAAAATTCATTATTACAATGACGAAAGACAACTTTGCTTTTTCACATATACATATGTATATGTGTGTATATGCATGTATATGTGAAAAAGCAAAGTTGTCTTTCGTCATTGCAATAATAGAGAAGAACAGAAGCCTTCAAAACGTGGCTCGAATGGTGCCACGGTTGAGTGGAGAGATGAAAGAAGGCTTAAATGAGTTTGCAAGAAGGCGAAGAGGAAGGGACACGTGGAACAGAAGAACCAAATGGTCAGAGGGAACGGAACGCCTTGTCGCGTTTTGGTTTTTTAGGAACATGATAGAAGAAAAACTAGGACGAGAGGCGCGTTGACCAAGGGACAACTATTTGGGACAATTTTAGTTGAATACTAGTTATAATATCAGGGCGTACAAAGGAGCTGGTATTAGAAATAAAAGATCAGAGGATCGCAGACAACTAATCTTCGGATTGAAATACTGGTGATATGGATTTATTATTGATGATTTTGCAGAAAATTATCCACCGAGACACGAACTCGTACTTGAGCAGTAGAGTTCCATAGATTTTCAAGGAAGTTCCGATGTCCTCGGTGGCATTCAACCTACAAAACTTTGAAATGAAATAAACAAACTATTTTTAATATTCTAAAACGATTTTTTTAAACCCAACTGTGGTCTCTACGGTTGTTTTGTAGTTTAATTCGCATAAATTACACTATGGAAGTATTCAAGTAAGTGAAGCTTCCAGAAATACAAATAAGCCCAAACCTTGGGTGTATCCAATTACGGCTATAACGGCTGAACGATTGAATTGTTTTACATCCATTGTGTATTCTGTTGTTTCACACCCTGTGCTCCCAACATCCACCATCTATGCAGCGTACTGGCTAGGCTATGACGTCAAAATATACCAAATATTTGGGTTAAAGGCTCTCTCTCTCTCCCAGAGTGTATTTACACTGAAAACACCAGCATCAATTTCATAATTGAAAATAGAAACAGCAAAGGAATAACTTACTTCCTCAAGTGGATCTGTGCAAATAGTTTTCATAGCTAACATAAAACTTTGCTGAGCAGGGAACGTTCATAAATAACGGAAGCTTTCTATGAATAATTCTTCACGGTCATTTTACGTTCAAATTTTTTGTAAATAAGTAAATAATTATTCATAGCTTATCCTTTTGGAAAATCAAGTTAGATTTTTAGCACGCAATACTTCGATAAATTAATGAGTTCAAATTTAAATGAGTTGATTTAAATTAGCTAACTGGAGCGTTGAAGTAAATTTTGGTCAAGCACTCAGAAAATATGCAAATCGATTAGCTCACTTCCGTGTTCGAACGAGAGATCAAATGGTCCGTTGTACCTAATGCAGAAAACTAGGGAAGATGTGATAAATTGTTGTTTATTTTCAGCAAAATTTCGCTATTTTAAATTTTGAATTGAACCTAAATAAATGTTATTTAAACTTTATATTGATTATTTCGGATACCCTTTTTTTTATTTTTAAGAATGCGAATGTACGGAGAATTGACATTCATGAGCGTTTATAATCCCATGTTTGAAGTGTGTTTCAACTCATAGAAATAAGAAAACCAGCCTTGGCTATGTAATGATATCCTGGTGTAACAATATTTAACAATTTTAATGGGATTGCGACGAAAAAATGAGCATTCGGAATGATAATTAGGTTTTGGAGGCTTGATATTTTAGCACGAAAAATGCGGATGTTATTACGCAGAGATCTTCTTGTTCAAAAACTAGAAGAGAATCAATGCAATTCAGCCCTGGATATTTGAAATACATGGATTTAGCACTGCAACTCCATGTTCTATTCAACAACATTTTTTTAAATGTTAAAATGGTAAAAATCTTGAAAGAAAGTCAAATCACGATAGAGTTGGGTCACTGATGTTTAGATTAACAGTTTTTCCTATGCACGTATCTGAATATGCAGTTGAATTTATTTACTCTTTATACTATTTAACCCAAAACACTGCTTTAGAGTACTAAAAATACTCATTTCGTTTTTATGCTTGTCATTGAATAAATATAACTATAAAGAACAATTTTTTAGAAATATTAATAAAAGCGGATTTCTGTACCGTTCAGTAAATTAATGTGAAGAGTTTTCACAACTGAGTGAGCCGAAAAAAATCGTTTTCCCCCTTCACGGAATTTTCTTCCTGTGCAAGTGAATCTCAAAATGATATCATTATAACCATCCGTGTGATAATTTTCCGAAAAAATAAATATTTGTTCCTACATAGTTTTATTTAAATTATTAGTTTTTTCTCAATAATCGTATTTAATCTTGTCCCCCCGATGATGAAGAAATTATAAAGCCTCGTACTGCCAGTTTTCCCTCTCTGTCCTGGGATCGCGTGTCGCACTTTTGAATGATGAATTTTACCCGAATGAAAACGGTGCTTTCATCCACTCAAACGTATTCATCAATCCCCCACCCACCCCCTGAATGGGTGAAACTCAAATTATCACCCAAAATAAACCTGCCCCGTCGAAATAATTTCCTATGGGTATATAATTTGATATCCCCGTTAGTTTAATTATTTCAACGAAATATATTTTCTGATAATAATTAAATTGCCCTTTAATGCTACGACTTAATATTCCTCCTATTTCAGGGAATCAGAGAGAAAATGTACGAGAACATAAGAGTATAAAACCAATGGAAGTGATTATTCATAGTGTCAAAATCGAGAACAAATATTTGCATCCACTTGGAACTAAAGATATTTCTTTATTTAAAAAAGTGCCTTCAGTATAAAATAGTGCCTTATCCAACGCCGTTTGCACACAGCGTTTGACGGTATAGGGGCATATTCCTTGATTAAAATCCGTAAAAAAACCACTTAGAGAATACCTAGAACTAATACGAGCCTTAGCTTTTTGCGATGAAACAGCGTAACATTCAGCGGCTCTTAACTCTTTTTAGGATGGACCACCCATCATGATAACCGTATCCATATAGAAGGCCGTAAACCAGTGATAGCGACAGAACCAATTCTTCGGAAACGGTCCGGTCGCACTCCGGAACTCATACGGGGTTCGGACACAGGGTTCCGTTCCGAGACGGACCCTTTTGATTAGTTTTGTGTTCGGCTCTGTTTCGATAAGCGGAGCTCCGGGTTAGGGATCTCAGTCAGCGGATGGTGGAGAGTTTGAAGGGTCGGGGGGAGCCACTCCGGATTGGGTTAGGAACGGGTTCGACGAAAACCCCGAAAGCGAAGCCGTTATGGCCACTGTGATCGCATTGTAATGCAGACTTGATCTAGGATCATGCTGTTTTTAAGATCAAACTCAATGGACACGCCCAAGAGATTAGCATAGAAACAACGGTCCTATCAAAAGACGTCACAATCGCCATCTCATCGATGGTAATTGAGATGATTGCATCGATTTCCACCGAGTCTATCACTAAATCTAGAAAACATTCTTCAACTCCATACATGTATTGACTATAACATTGTTATTTAGACTAATAGTCCTTGTTAGTTCGAGGTTCGTCGGTAAAGAGGAGGTGAGTGTGACAACTAGTGTCCATAAATTTTTTTTATTTAATATTTACAATTCACTTCAAGAATACTTACGTTTAATTTTCGTTTAAAAAATAAGTATAGGAATGTCATTGTTCCATTCCTGCTCAATGAATGTTTTTTGTCCTCAAAAAACTCCACTCAATTTCCTTTCAAAGTCTCTTTGCGGTTACATCTACCCGTGTTACCCTTCAACCCAAGGGTGTGTGAAAACCCGGCGACTTTTACTGCAAACAAAATAAAACATGGTGGTTCATCTTTTTAGCGACATTGAAAGGCATGGGGGAATTGCGTTAGATGACGAAAAAAAATCAAAATTCAAAAATCATTTATTATAGTAATTAATTGAATACGCAAACTAGAACTTTTCATCGGCTGGTGTTTTTATTGTGTTTTTTTGGCGATTATAATTATATAAATTAACATTTATTCCTTTTTTCGCTGATGCTACGAAGTATATTGTGGAATACATTGTCTAATTCAAACATTTACATCCAATAAACTAGTGACCTAATATTTACGCATTTTTGCCTATAAATTCATGAGTTGAATATTGAACATTTGTTTGAATTAAAAATGCAGAGATTTTTAGTTTCTAAAACAAGCGTTCTGCATTTTTTTGGAATCTTTAAAATGAAACGTGACCCCGTGGTAAAATGCTCTAGTATTCACTTACGTATTCCGAGTAGGTACGTATATATTTTAAGGCAGGAATATCATCTAATTATTATCTGCACAAAAAAGGAGAATTATTTAATGTCTATCGGATGTTGTTTGTAATGTCAATTGTGCATAATATACTACACACAAGCACAACCCATTAACCAATTCTCAAAAATTCATTTTCAAAGTTTTATCATGTTTTTAGCGGTTGTAAAAGAAAAAAGAAAGAAATGGTTCTCTGCCTGTTAGATATTGCTATTCTGTTGTAATGTGTGAATTGTGCATATTTTACTACATTCAAACACATAGCAAAATTTTACATGAATGATATATGTTGATATTCTGATCCCCGTATATCATTACTATTATTTTCAGTCTTGTTTTCAAAATCACATTTTTTATAACTTTGTGTTTCATTAATACTTTCCTCGTTATTAATTATTCCAAGGGCGAGCAAAGCTGCGAGGCTAAGAGGGGTCACGGAACCCATGTCCCGAATGGACTATTCATTTGTGATCCTTTTCTTTGTTATTTTTCTTTGTTTAGCTAACGAACAGAATAAATTACGACCTCTATTGTATTGAGCTTTAAATTATTTGAAAAAATTGTCAGTGATTTTTTTCTAAATTAAAATGATGGTCGAGTTAGTTTATTTCTAGTTAGTAACACACGTTCTGTAATGCGGTAAGTTTTAACTTGTTAAACTCATTGATAATACGTAATTAATCAAATTTGAGCCCTCGTACAATTACTTCAGTTGTTGAGCTAGAAAAAGTAATTGCATTTTAGCTGGAAAATGCGATGTTTTGACTAATTTGAAGCAGGGTCGATTCTACAACTACAATCTCAGGGAGCAAAGTGTCGTGCAGAATATCTTCTTGTTAGGATGCTATATTGTGCTATAATAGTAATTTGTATGGTTAACTATATCAAGAACGAGTTTTACAGCCATTGGATAATCAAGGCTAATGCCTATAAAATTCTACTTCTGTGGATAAATAGTTTTCACCATCCTACCTTAAGAATTATCCTGTACAGTAATTCCTCACGCAACATTCATTTATTCGTTATATCGCTTTGCGAAGAAGATCAAAGACATAGTGAAGAACACACCCCGATGGCGGGAGGTTGGAATATAGCATTAAATCAGCCAATTCCGAAGTGCAGCCCCCTTCAATTGATGTGTGTCAATACGAGTCCCTCCCCCTGGACTATAAAATGCGATATTATGTGATATGTGCGATAGAACGAAATAAATCGATGCAGTTCTTGGGATCGCGAACCCAATATATCACCACTTTTTCGATGAATAAATTACGCCTCAAAGTTGAAATAATCAAGTTCGAATGTAACACTACTCTGCTTACACCTTACATGTATATTGTTAAGTTTCTGTAAAATAATCGTAAAAACCTTTATTATTTAAATTTTCTTTATTTTTCTCGATTTATTTTGCATTGAGTTAGATTTTGTTCATTACTTTCGGTAGGAAAGTGCAGCGTTTAGGGCTACGTTCTTCCTTTTGAAATAAACTTCATCTCCATTGGCAGAGAACCATATAATAGCATTCACTGTTTCATCACAGCCATCAAACAAATGAGACAAATTCCAAAATGTAATTAATTTAATCATTAATTTTAATAAATGCCGCTAATTGTATGAAATAAAGAGAACATTGTTTTCCTGTTTAACTCATTAGAACTAAATATGCAATAAATTATTCAGCTTCAAATAATTTTGAAACCTTCCAGCATTAACGTTCGCTAACATGACTCCAACTCTTGACGTTGACGTGGTGAAACCCAATTCTACCTGTTTCGGTGACCGGCAGGTCAGAATGTAGGATCTCAGTTAGTATACACCGCAAGGGGAAACCCCTATCACGTGTAGCTACATATCTCGTGGAAAACAGTTACTTGTCATGCCATTAAATACCAATAATTCTCTTTAATTGTTTATGATAAATAACCCCAACAATAACTTTTTATAAAATTAATTTTGTTGTTTTAAAGTAGCAGGCTTCCTCTAATTCCGCCCCGTTTGATCAAACACCTTGATGGATGATAGAGTGGTCGCTTTATCCGAAAAAACAACCAAATTAAGATATTTGGGGATAAGATAATTGAATCAGATTTATGTATGGTTTTTAACATTTCTATCATAAACTTGAGAAATATTAATGAAAAAATAAATTTTATATTATAGTATACTGCAACATACTCGATCCTATCGGATTAAGGGCCAGTTTTTAATCCAAAATGCTGTTACCACGTTTTATTCAACCTACGTCAAAGTAGGAGCTCGAGGTCTCAGATGAACACGCACACACTTTTTAACCCTGTTGTGTGTCTTCGGAGCGAACGTAAAGAAGGATAAGTTACGTCGATGATTAACCAAACCTCGTGTTGTGTCATAGTTCTGTGAAATGTACGTGAGCCCGGATGCTGGCATATAATATACGAATTGTCTATTAAACTATTTTGCTTAAGCCTTTGGGGAAACCGGTGCCATGTCTGCAGGTTAGAGTGGCACTGATTAACTAAAGTTTTGAAATAAAATATTCAATTAAAGATGCCATGTTTCGCACTATTTTAAGTACCAAGTATCAATGTCATTCGGTATAAATAAAGCATATGATTGTTAATGAGGTTACGAAAGTACTAAGGTTTATCGAGTCTTAAAGAAACATTTTTTTATTTTTTTAACATGGCATGTAGAGTCTGTGCTATTGTAAAAATCTTCCTTGATATTGTTTTTCATTTTCCAAACCTCGCAAATGAACGAATTTTTTTCAAAGAGGCAATTATGACAATGTTTTCTTCACGTTTCCTTTCACAGTAAGAAAAATATAAATGCCTGAATGTTATGACTTTGTCATTTTCAAACAGAAGTTTCAAAAAAATCAATCCAAGAAATCTTCGAAACCCTCGGGTTCTGTTTTCTCTCCAAAATTGTTCGTCATTAGTAATTTTATTTAAACTCGAAGCAAAGTTGAACTAACGAGCCCCCATCCCCATATTTAGGCTGGTGGAAGAATGGAGTTAGTCAATGGAAGGAACTTCTCTTCCATAGTCTTAGGGGAGAGAGAAAATCGTGTCCTCTTGCGAAACAATAGTTATAACAGAAGCAAAGCCTCACCCGCGCATATACAGCGTCGGTCGTACTTGAAATTTTTATAAAGGTCGTTCGGATTCCTCGTTTTTTCCACCCGTCGTGGGTATGCACAACCGGCAGTCGAACGTTCAAACCTCGGTCGCTTGATATCGACCCGTGTTAGTCCATTGTACAGCGCTTTCCCTGGTTGACCCAAAGGTCGCGAGGTTAGACTCTAAGCCTTGGATTTTAAAGACGGTGCGCGCTGCTCGATCCATTGCCAGCGAAGTGCTTACTGCTTGGCCCGTCTGAAGTTTCCCTTCGTCTTAGTTTGTCAGAAATAGATTAGTGATACGAGTTCCTTTCGAGAACCCAAAGAAATTCCTTCTCGATGGTGTGCGCGAATTGTCTTGCTTTTGCAACTTGTGAGTCGAAACCACCTGCCTGCTTTTGTTCGGATGTCGGCCAAACATTGAACCCCTATCGGGAAAAATGGATGTTTATTCAGAACTCAAATGACTCTTGCCAACTGGTCGAATTATGTCTCAGTAAACTTAGGTCGTAGCTTATTGGAGCGGCGCTACACCCACCGCCGGTCCTTTGACACTACGCCCACCGTCCTAACAGGCAATGTGTTTCAGCCGAGGGTGGAATATTGCCCCTCTCCAATGCCCTAGTGGTCCTTGAGATGCGCACACAGTTAACTCCCCGGTGTCTCCATATTCCACACATTGTTTTAATATCAGATACGTTTTCTTTTTCTTCTTTTTCCCATTAAGTTTCCAGTGTCCAACGACACTCAGAAAACTCAGAGATAAATTCTCGAAGTAAGAGTCTCGAGTTTATTCTCACTCTGTTCCAAGTCCCGCATTACATTGCAGATTCTAAAATTCAGATGAAATGGGAGGAATTAACTGAAGAGACTTAATCAAGACTAAAACATCTCACCACAGCCCACTTCGTATGAAAATGCAATGAAAACAATGCCTAACTGGTTAAACTAGGTCTCTTAAGCGCTAACCACTGAAACTAAATTCGTATGTTTTTATTTTGCCTCTAAGTGCATCACTTCCCTTACAGGAACACTCCAAAATGACTTTTCACTGGAGAACTAAGTGCACCAACTTAAAATGAATCGTGGACAAGCCGAAAATATTTCCCTCCGAGGATGAGATACGGAGATCATGAGACGGTAGAGTTTGCAATGCAACCGATCCCTCAAACCTCTTTGAATGCTCTTCCCGTCAAGGAAATGGGCTCTGTAGATCGTAGATCTTTACAAAATTTAAAAATATTTTCCAATTTGGCGAAATTATTGTTTTAAGTAGTCGGTGCAATATGAGTTTATATTCTGTAATATCAATTTCACGACAAGAACGATGAGAAATAACAAGCAATTTTATGAGGGCTTATGTGCTATATACCCCCATAGTAAAAACTAATGTGAATGGATGCTTTCATGAAATCTGATTTTTTAATGAACTAGTGTCTTTTTGAAAGAACAAGCCGTAGGTGTATATCTCAGCTCTTTTTTTAGATTTTCCTCGTGCATTTGTTATAAAATCAATTTGAGTTTCATTTTTCCTTTTTTTATTTTATTAATATCATTTTTCATTTTTGGCAGTTTTATTTCACCCGGTTATCTGTGACTCGACTCTTTTACACAAAGAAACAGCGGTGGTAACAGGTCTGGCGCCATCTTGGGAAATGTGAGAAACATATACCGAGGGTTTATGCATATTGAGTTTAATCTTCCAATTTCAACCGAGTTTCAGAATTTGTTTTTTCCTACTGTACGAAAAAACGATATTTTTTTAATGCCAAAGCATTTTATTTGTTTTACCGCCATCAACGAAATTCAACGAAGGATCAAGGAAATCAGGTGCAACTCCTGGCTATTATTATTTTCAAAAAGGTGTTATTAATAATGACGTGATTTTACACGCGCAACTAGTAGTCAGGATCGTAAAAGAGTGAATTCAGCTCGATACGACAGCCTGAAGTTTTAACATCAGAACTGAAGAATGACTTAAACGGTAAATTAAACTGAAATAAAACTCTAATTTAAAAGGCCCATTAATGAAATATTACCCGGACACGCAATTTTTTAAGATAGACCTCCGAGGCATCTCCTAGAGACTTCATCGAGATTGACACATCCCAAAGAAGTCTCACACAGTGGGGAAATAAGTGTACTATCAAGACGACGCGGAGTACTCCAAAATGTTTGCGTCTCTATGAATGAACCGAAAATCTTTATATCATTTATCGAAATAATACCCATTTTGGAGTTAAAAGGTACTTACTTCCTACCATATTAGAAAGTTTATAGAATCGCCAATGTTACTTGATCTAGGGCTAATTTCACACGGTCATGATTAAGGAACCCCGCCCTTTTTTTCTTCCAGGGAGTCCCTCGTCCCGAATGATCGCAGACCGACTGAGCTCGTCGGGGAACCGGCTGGACGCTTCCCCGGGGGGTGGCGCCTTCGTGGTCGGCGTCGGCGCCGTCAGCGGCGGCGTGGTGAGCGCGGGGGGCAAGAGCAGCGCGGAGAGCGTGGTGCGGGCCGGGGGCGGGGGCAAGTCCGTGTCCAAGCAGAGCCTCTTGGATCTGGTGAGCTGCCGCCTGGGGGTCGGCGGGGGCGGCGGCTT
>LYUA01001354.1:68035-79086 GCA_002093875.1 Calopteryx splendens | reverse complement strand
AATCTCAAAATAAAAAATCAATATCTTCTTTTGACAAAATCCAATTTTTTGCCACCTTTAAAAACATAATACTAATTTTAACATTTTGCATTTCTTTGGGTGACATATTAAATATATTTACACCCATGTAAACGAAAGATCGCTTAAATACCGTAAGATTTATTGTATCATATCGGGATTCAATTTTGAAGCGCGTATCTTTTTCATCGAACAGATAACCCAACTCAGCAGTGATTTCTCAGTTTCACCATTCCTCGATTTTTTTAAACTTGCTCGCCAAACAGGATTTTAATTTCTTCAGAATTTTTAGTACAATTTAAACCTTTTGGAAAGTTTTCATTCAAAATAACACTTGGATGCTGTCCAAAAGCAATAAGCGAGGCTGGAAAATCTGGCTGTTCTTACTTCTAGACGCACTCCATCGGAGCGAATAATTAAGAAGTTCAGTGAACTCATAAGGAAAATACGATCCCATTCCCAATTTCAAAATTTTAATTGAAGTTTCAATCATCCGTTTAAATCCGGTTTTATTCAATTGCATAAAACTCTGATACAATTTTCAGCCACCATAGAAATATCTGAACGGAATATTATTTTCATAACCAGTTCGATATTGAGGACCCAACTGGTAGTAGTTAATGGGGAAGGCCACCTAGAGTCAAGGTCACTTGTGCCATTAGGGATAAGCGGGTAATGAGGTAGGGTTAGGATTTCCAGGGATTGGAAGTAGGGTGGATGGAGAGAAACCCGGCGTTGACATTAGCCCACTCTATTAACGAAAGGCGCCAAGGGGCCACAAAAGTTAACGTCCCATCCGACGGACGGCGTTGCGACGGCGGAAGGTAAGTGCCCTTCACACAGCACCCAAGAGTCGGATCGGGTTACCAGTGAGAAAGAAAATAGCCACCACCGGAGTGCAAACCAGGGTCCTCTAGGTGGAAAGCCAGTATACATTCGTTCTATTTGTACTCTGGCTTTAGATCGCCCCCAAACAACTTTGCACCCATGTGCTCTTCCTTTTCGTCGATGCGGAGTTTTGCAGTATCGAAAACGGGAGCCTGTCCGACCAATTTGAGAGGAAAGAGAGGGAGGAGGAGTGCTGGCGCCCCGTCCTTAGTTTCTTTTTAAAATCGAATCCCCGCAGGATTTTTCTTTGATATCCGGATCTCTACTAGTCCACCATGGAGTGGAGAGAACGTCAAGTACATCACCCGTCCATTGTTTTGGAAATTAAGCTGTGGTCCTACTGTGGCGCTTTTCGTCTATAGTAATACTAATTTCGACGAATGATAAACAAAACCAAGGAATGATAGTTTATGTTGGAAAAAAATCAATGATTAAAATTCAAAATTAGTCTTCTTTTTTTGATCGGAAAGGGGGGGGGGCGAGGCAGTCCAGAGGGTAGAGCGCTGAGCCACTAACCGGAAGCCTCGGGTTCGATTCCGGGTGACGCCTCTGGGTACCCTCAGCTTCATTCAAGCTGAGGGTAGCCAGAGTGTACCTGTGTACCATACACTGTGTACCATTTTTCGGGTACCAGTTCACCCTGGGAAATCACAGGTGTCACAGCGAAGAAGGAACTGGCCACTGTGGCCCTGAGTATGTGTGTGAGTGTCACACGTGCCGATGGGATACTGTATAGGGTGACCTCCTCCACCCTCCCTCACCTCTCACCAAACCGACCTCCGGGTTGAGTACTGTGATTTTTTATTTGATCGGAATCTCCTCGCGAATCATGCAACAACAGAAAATTCCGTGCTTCTGTCGGTACCTCATGTTTTATTTTCTTTGAGATTCCTAACGATGAGGAAACTCAGGGATCCGAAGAAATGATCAGCCTCAGGAAACGATCTTCATTGGTGGCCATCCTTCAAGTCTTTCTGGTGTGGTGCTCCTGAAATCTCCGTAAATATATCTGTGTTTTTTGGTTCAATAGCATATTTACAGAGCTTGTCAATTGGTAAAACTTCATTCATCACTATAACAGCACCATGCATTGCAAATTAATGGATGACGGGTGACGTAGTTATAGTAACAATCATAATGTCGAACATACATTTTTGCGGTTTCAAGGTAGTATTCAGTGAAAGTTGTATCGATGACCTCGTAGCCACTCGGTAGAGGGTTAAATGTCACCAAAACCTGATATTTAAGTTTTCCGTCTATATCTAGAGTAAAAAAATGATAACATGAATTACTTCAATCAAATTGATAAAAAATTTGAATTTCAACTTTAGACGATAGTGCAAATGATCACCAGAACTTTTAACAGACTACTTCGTGGCCGCAGAAAGCGTCTCGCAGTATTCCCACCCTTGGTCATTTCTTAAACATTCTGGTAACGTCCTGGCCATCCTTGGTAACGTCCACAATTATCCCCATCCTTAAACTAAATGCATTTATGTTACTCGCTTCTCTCCTTCCGTTTCCTTCTTACTTCTATCGCTCATCTTTGCCTGAAAGGGACATTTTAAATATTATTTAATCAGTAAAACACTTAGTAGTGAGTCACATTACCATATACAGCAAACGATGCTCCTGCCTTCCAGTTCTTAATGTTTACACGGCATGATATGTGACAAAGACATTAAATAACAGTGAATATATCACTGTAGGTAGTCCGGACGTTTTGTGTACATGTAGACAGTCCAAATGAATACGTCTCTCTGTCATGAAGCCTCTTCTTCATGTCCTTCAAATTATTCATTTCTTACATTTTTGCCCCACAAGCACACACTCAGTTCATTGACCTTAATTCTGTTAGACCATTGCGTAACATAGGGTGATTTGAAGTTCTAAACACAATAAAATTTATTAATGGCTGGTGACCTAACACCCTCTGCCCTACGCCCTCGCTGTGCCTTTTTAGGGTTAGATGTAGACGTACCTAAAAATATTTCAATTGTTAATATTTTGAATCATGAATTTGTTTGACTTATATAATACACGGGGCGTGGTTGTCTATTAGGTAGAGCGCTTGGCCACTAACTGCGGGGACCCGGTTCCCATTGCTGATGATGTCTCGGTGAAGCCTTAGCTCCACCCGAGGAACTGAACTGAGTTAAGGAACTGGTCCCTCTCCCCTGATGCTCTTCGCACGCTACTGGGTTTAGAATTGGGTGACCTCTACTCTCACCTATCAAACCAACCTTCTGGTTTCTTATTGTGGTTGATTGCAGGTACGCTGAAAATACCAATTTCAACCCCTTTTTCCGTCTGTCATCATGAGGCCCAAGGGCGAGTTCACCGAGAAACTGCCAGCCTAGTCCTCTTCCTCCCCCCCGCCCTCCTCTATTCGTATCCACGTGTCTTAGGCTCTCTGTGTCATCCTGTTTCGTGCAGTCTGGAAGGGGCAATAAATCCCTAGCTCGGCATCAGTGGTTTCGTGTCATCCTGCGGTCAGAGGCGGAAAGGGTTACGAAGAAGACCACGCGACTCTTCGGAACCGTATTGGTAGATAAATATTCAAGGGTCTTCACACCCTATATTAGCCACCTTTGATTGATTATGCATACATTTGCAGGTAAAATTTACAGTTCTACATAATAGAGTACTTTTTTTTGCTTTCTTTACGGTGGAGTATCAAAAAACTATGCTGTGCCTCTGAATGATAAATTCAAAATTTGAAATTTTGGCCTGTTTTTTTTTCAATTTGAGCCCACTGGTTAACTCTCCAACCATTCTTTTCCACACCCTTAAAATCGCACCTCAAACAAATTACCCACGTGTCTCAAATGTAAATTGCCTCAGCTGTTGACCGCCTCCCAGCCACAACGACCACTTATTACTTGGAACAAGATCATGTTGAACTTGTTTAGAGAAGTTTTTCCTTGCGGAGGGGTTGTCTATCTCACTATTCTCGTGAGCTGGAGTTGTCTCGGATCTCTGAAAGATGTCGCTCTCTACTCAGGCACAAAACATCAGGCTTGTTTTTTTTGGAAACCATCATCTGAGTGCACTTGAATTCCTTGTTATCAATAAAGAAAGCATAAGAGAGGGCCAGACATTTTATAAAGTTATCAAATGGCAATTTTTAGGAAAATATCAACACGCATTTATTTGAGTTCGGTGGCTTCAATTTCAGTCCTGTTGATATTAATGCAATGTGATCTTGTTGCTAGCTTTTACGGAAAAAAGCGGAATAATTGTACTCTGATTTTACCGCCTGAGTAAAAGTACTGTGAATTATAAATGAGGTCATTTCATTACCCATAAAATTTTGACAAGAATGGCTAATTTAGGCTCCAGAATTTCTTTTAATATAATAAAAATTTGTCAGGGTCATGAGTTTCATTCATAAAACCTGATCTACTCCGTAAACTCTCAAAATATGCCCCGGAATAAATATTTTCGCGGACTAACTAAAACTCAAAACCTTATTTTATTGAAAAAAATAAGCAGAAAGCAGTAGATGATTTACATTGCCGAATATTGAATTAATTATATTTATTAATTTAAGAGGTTATTTCCGATTTATTTATTTTGGAATCATTATAAGCATATAGTCGATATATCTCACCTATAACTGAAAAATATTTTACGTGATATGGCAGCTAAAGTTTTTAATATTTAAACCAATTCGTTGGGTAGTTAATATTCTCATAAACGCTACAAACATAGTCATAGAAGCAAAAGAATAATTTCCGAAAGCAATCAAGTTTGAATGGTAGCGAGCTATTACTTGAATGTATGATGTTCTTTCTTACATTTTTGGTAGAGAAAATAAAAAATATGATAGCAAATTAAATGGTAAACAATAGCGACTATTTTAATTTTATCATTCCTGGTCCGCAAACCTCATCTTTTTTTTCGAAGATATTCAATACTGAGATTTTATAACCGTTTCTCTATCAAAGAAATCCAAATAAAAGGTTCGTAATTGATTTAACCTTTTAAAATGATATAATAATTCAATTCACTCCAAGAGTTACTTCCAAATAATCTAGTGAAAATGGAAAAAGAACGTTATAAACATCGTCAAGCGTCAAAAGAAAAACATTCTGTTTTAATGAAGGATAAAATTAAAATGGTGAATGAATGGTATATTTGAATAGAGTTTTAAGCTTTGTGAGAGATTAATATGAAAGTATATTCCAAAGCCAAACCAAAATGTATTTGCTGAATTGCGGAGAAATGAACTAAGATTACATTACACACATTCAAGTGTGAAGTGGTGGAAATGCTCCATAATAGTAAGAAATGAAAACCCTAGCAACTTAGTAACATTTTTTTATAACTAGTTTTGGTGTGCACCATTTTCACTTGGTTATTCTCTTGTCGTTATAAAAAAGTTTTACTTAGCGGAGAATGTGTGTTTTCATTTATTACTATTAAGGGATTTTCATTTGATTCCTGCATAGAGTTTTCCGAAAACTCAAATCTTTAAGCATTTTGTAGGTTCACTATCGTCACCAACTCTAACCTGTGTAAGGAAGCCATGCCTTTAATTTCTGAAACGCCACCTACCAAAAGTTTTCCCCTGCTCAGGCGTAGCCCCATTCTCATTCCGACGACGCACGAAGAGATTATTGCAGAACTAGCCAACATTCAAGAGGCTTCATGTCATTCCAACGCCACTCATTTCCACCTCTCATTTACTTTCGCGCCATCCTTCAGAGCAGAGCACGAAACTTCAGCGCACGCCGAGCTGTAGCGATTTCTTCCGTGACGCACGCATCACGATGCTTTCAAAAGACCCGACAGTTTCCCTTTCAATTCGTTTAATGGCTCTTAAATTGAAAGTCCATTTCTTCAAGCAGTCGGCTTGAACGCAGGTTTTAATCGGCTTTCGCATCGCTGCGGATCACTTTGAAATCATCCGCAAAACTTGAAACGAGGATCGCAGCGGGTAAACTGAAATTTTCCGCCACGGTTCCCTTCCCCTCCTCTCTCTCTCTCGCCCTCCCCCCTCCCCCTCTCTCTTCCCCCGCACCTTCTCTCCGAGGAGGATGTGCCGCATCAATTATTCCTCCCAAGAGCGATTTTTGATGGAGCTACCGCGCGTTAAAACTTCTCCTCCACTCATCTCGATGGTCCCGCGCCGTCTCGTTTGAGTGGCTAACGCTCTCCAGCGCAGGGCCGTTGCTCTTCTTTAGGTAAACCCTTCTACCGGAGCAAACATGGTCCCAAGTTTCAATTAGTAGTATTCGTAAATCATTAAAAGGAGCGGGGCCCAATTTTTTATGAGGACGGCATATAAGAGCTCCCCTCCTGCGATTGAGTATTGACTCAGTTTCCTGCTTACGCACGGTTTCCTCTCTCTCTCTCTCTCTCTCTCTTTGGCGGTGAGAAACCTGAGGGTATTTTTTTTGCACCGTAAAGACAGACCATGCCTAATTACGACCGCCTCATCAATTTTCCATGGACAAGGAATTTTCTGAAACTCTTCCATTCAGTATTTGATACTTGATGGGGAAAACAAAATGATTGCCGAGTTGCATGATACCGCAGATGGAGTATGCTCTTGATTCTTCAAATGCGGTATTTGTAGGTCCTAGAGAACAATTGAACCAAAGTCAGATTTTCGTAGTTTTACAGGACACCTATAAAATTAACTCAGAATATCCTCTGGCACTTAAAACTTGACTATATATCTATTATTCAGATATAACCCATTAAAAAATATCGCAGCAAATTCAGAAGACAATTGGAAATCCAAAAACATTAATGTCGTGGTTTGGTTAAAAAGTGGACTTCCACGCAAATTTCCCTTATGTGAAGGCTTATAAATATTTTATGTTTTGGAAACCAAAAATATATTGGCTATAATCTCTCATGTATACACAGCATTGGCTCAGATAGATATTTATTTATTTACGCGAGAATTTAAAAGTTGACTTGCAAGTCATCTCTATCCCTGGTAGCTCAATCGCTATCATTTAACAATGCTATCAGGTGCCCGCATGGAATCGCAAGAGGCTTTCATGTGTATCAATGATTTTGCACGAGTTTTCTTTTGATTAAATCTGTTTTGCATTGATCCCATCGATTCTTGTAAAAAAATATTTCTTGAAAATAGTTTTTCATGCATTTGCATTCTTCATTTTGTTTACACATAATTTGCAGCGTTTAACATCGAAATTTAAATTCTTAAGCTAAAGAAACTACTGCTTGTCTAAAAAATTAACCCGTTTTAGCAGTATAGATCCATTAAATGGTATCACGTGAAAAGGCTTAGTCTTGAGGGAGGTAGAAGGCCTTAAGAGGATGAGCGTATCGCAGCTGTCGCGTGCCTCGAAGCCACTCAAAGCCCTTTATGGTTAAAGAGCGCTTGTCCCCGGAAGTAGGGTTTCCCCGTGGACCCAATAATTGTCGACGTTCCGTGAATATTTATACATATGTTCTGGTCTCCCATCTGTGTGACATCAACCAACCCCTCCAATAAAACTTTCCTAACACCCTGAAGCAGCGACGGAAGTTGTCCCCGGGCGGTCCACCCCCCCCCCTCGCTTGCAGTCACAAAAGAAACTTTCGCAGGGTTCTAGTGAGACCCTAAAAAGATTTGAAGATCTCGAATCCTAGCAGGCGGATGGTTCATTGTAATTTTTTCTCCTCGTCGGCCCTTTCCCAGGCGGTCACTTTGACGTTAAAGGGAGCGCTACCGTTTGGGTGAAAAAAAATCCCTTTGAGACTTTGGTGCCAACAAAGCGCGGGTGGCATCGCGAAAAACACAAACGAAAAATTAGGAATTTTAGCTCCACGTCAATGAAATTAGTATCTTGGCGGTTTTTCTGTACGCTGAGTTCAAACATATTCTTAGAGAAAATTAAAGTGTTGGGAGTCAATCAATGTGCTGGGAGAAATAATTACATTCATCGACATTACATTTAGGTTCATCGAATTCCGACAATATTTGTTGAAAGATTTTCTAATAAAATGAAATATTCCTACAATGCTTTAAATCGCTTGCTAGGGAATAATTGGAGGAGAGATTTAATACTAATTGCATTCAACAAAATACATTCAATCATTCGTAACTCAGAAAGAATTTCCTTTTTTGAAACGTTAATCGCCTGCTGGATGGATACCTGTATGTACTTGTAGGTATCAGAAAAACTTATGTTAATCTCTTTTTTTTGTGTTTAAATTCGAACTTGATATCCAGAGTGTTACAAAAATTAAAATTCTTCGCTTATAAATGTAGTCTTCATTTAACAGGACCATAGAAAATTGACTGTAGAGAAGATAATATAATATTTTATGCATCCATCCATCCAAAATTAACTCGAAAGTTTGTTGGACATTCGAGAGTGAACCTCACCCCGAACTATAGGCGGGTGAAATTTACGATCGCACAGCGCGGAGGGTGACTTTCCCTGGACTGCCACGAAGCGATGTTCCGCGAAGTTATAGTAAAGAGCATCTAATACTGTTTACTTAACTGCCAATTAATTACTGTAATAGTAATCAAACCGCTTGGATTTTAGAGTGGATAATTCAAATGCATTACCCGAGATTTGGACCCGGCATTCGCCAGTCTTTAATCTAACACTTTAACTAATAGACCATCACGTGTCCTCTACGTACTTTGTATGCATATTGGCATGAATTGGGATAGTCACGAACATCCAAAATGTACCTCTAATCGGTAGACTACATACGATGATGATTAGTGGCGATAGTGGTGTGCAGAGTGTTTAAATTAGCAGTAATTTGAGAGTCCCGGTTGGAAATCCTGGATGATGCCTCGGGATTAGCCCAAACTATAATGGTAGAAAAGTGGCATTCGGGACGCTAAAACTAGGTAGGAATTTGCGCGGGTGGAACACGGAATTCCCCTGAATGCGCAAATTTCACACACCGCTCTATGGTTTATTATCATTTCATAAATTAACATGTGCTTGATAATCGTAGTAATTCACGCATCGTTCTCTCACGTAAACGGGTTTACATCTCAAGGGTTCAATCATCTCACCAGATTGACCTCTTCTTCATAATAACGTCTTAGATTCTTTTAAACGGTTCTTTTAATCCTCTTTGGCCAAGTCCCCATTCGATTGATTTTTTTACTTTACCAAGTACACTAATGGATTCATTACTGGAAGGGTCTCCCGGAAATCATATTCATATGCGTCAAAGCTTGGCATTCTTCCTTCCGTGATATGAGCAGTATTTTCTAAAGTCATAAATTGCACCATCTCCTTTGCCAACTCGCCGTTTTTTGCATATAAAATGTTTATCTATGTTCAGGATCCTTAAAGAGCACCTTTGAGTGTCCTTATGCGCCAATCAACCGAAAAACAAATTTAGACCCGACGATATCTGCATTATAGATATTCTAGTACTTTTCAGTTTGCCTTAAATTATTACCTATTACGTAGACCTGTTCGATCATTGAAAAAGAGAGACATGAATTTTCTTTTTTATTCACTAGGAATGCATCACTATTATTTACGTGTACGGTTCTGAATTTAAATAAAGTTTGGATCAAAGCTTTTTTCAAAAAATATATATTATTACATATTAGCATTATGCTTTAAAGCGTGATTTTGAAGTGATTCATTCGCTGCTTCATAATCGCAGCTGATAATCTAAATTAAATGTTGAAGCCCTGAGGCTACCAACTTTCCAAGAAAAGTCTGGTATGTCCTAAGAATATTTAAAAAGAGAGCTGGAAGACTTTCGTCCTCCTTTCACTTTTTCCTGGAAAGTATGTCTTGGGGGGTCGCTCCTGCACTGGATCAAATTTAATTTCATAGCTGCCGTTCCAGAAATGCTTCCATGTTTAATTTATTCCTTTAAATCGTCCCAATGTAAATGTTTGGTTTCATTTTTTACAACGGAAAACGTTCCTGTTAATACCTATTATCTAATTGGGCCAATTTTAACTAAGACGAACAATTTTTCACTGGGGTGAAAGAGAGAGACTTCCTTAGGTATAAAAAGAGAATTTTTCAAACAATCCAGGTCAATTATTGTGAAGGAGAATTTTTAATCTGTAGAGAGAAAATGACACGAATTGTTCCGATGGAGAAAAAAATTGCTTGATCACGGTGGTTAAATTTCCATTATTCAAATTTTCCTCTAAAATACGGATAATCAACGAAATAAAAAATAAAGACTCCAGTGTAGAAGTTCCGAGGCATTATTGATAAAAAACGTAAGAATCGGTATTAGTTCGGGATTAAAAATTAAATTTGTACAATTATCCAATGAAATACAATACGTAATGAATTAAACGAAAAAGGCATTCTAGTAACCCTGTCGGCTGACGGAATTGTTTTGTTGCATAGTTTTGTTTGATCTGTGTTGCTCGTGTGCTGCTGGGTTTATTGTGTTATCGTCATCCCCGTCCCCTTCAAAAGCTCAAACAAAATCGATACGCAATTGATAATGCGTTCAAATGCGAGGGATTACTGATGCTGAGTGGATCGTCTGTGGGAGCATCAGCTCTTCCTTCTTAACAAGAATTAATTAGGAATATGCATAGCCTTAAGAGTGACAATTTCTAGACATGCCTGATGAATCATCGTGCGAATGTTTGAGTATTTTAGGCTTCAATTTCACCGCTGAGAGGGTGCGGCGCGGCGTTTTGTGGATTATAACCTGAAAGGCGAAACTATTTGCATTTTTCACGGCATTTATAAAAATTTATGGTTTTATTTGCACGAGGGAAATACAAAATAATGGGGGGAAAACCCCAATAGTATTATATTCCATAATCCAGTAAGACGATGCGAAAAAGAGCAGTATAAAGAAATAAATATATAAACTTGGACAGGGGATTTTAAGGTTTCATCCTAGCTATAAAAAGTAGCGGAATGAGCTTGCGGTTAACTGGTTATTTTACAAAAAAAGTTTGTAAAATAGCACCTATAATAAAATCAAATGGTGAAACCATTATAAACGAAATGCTGGAAATTACTTACATGTTTTCGTAAGGATACGAACGAACGATCGTTTTCGAATTGGATACTTCTTATTATGAACGATAATGCGGTGAAATGAAAGATACCTATGTCAAACGAAAGAAAAGAATAATTATGACCCCAATGTCAAGTCCTATATATATATATATATATATATATATATATATATATATATAAAACATC
>LYUA01001354.1:1672-12622 GCA_002093875.1 Calopteryx splendens | reverse complement strand
TTAGTGTGGATGGAGGGGGGGGTGGAGTTGGGGGAGGGGCGTCGGCATGTGGATGCTGTCATCACCATCTTCATCAATGAGATCTGTCATCAAAAAAGAGTCCTGCATCAATGTCGATCAGTGATACCAAATGGAAAGGAAGCTCTCAGCTGCTTTAAATTTGTTGTTGGGGTGTGTGTCACTTGACTAAACAGTGGAGCTAATTGTGGATTAGGTAAGGAGAGTTAAGTGAGAAGCCTACCATTCTTAATCACACATTTCTTTAAACATACACACAATCCTTATGATATCCTCAGTAGGGGAATTCCCAATTCCCCCTAAACATGGTTATTTTTTCCTTTCCCAATGAGTGAATTAACTATGTATTTTAGAAACAACTCGGTGATGCACCTCAATGTATAAAAAAAACATGATGAGGCTTAGTCGTAAGTGGATTTGATACTTAGCTAAATCAACATTAGACATACCTACTTGCTCAAATCATGGATTACTCCCTATCATTTATCATTTTTTCTAAGAGTTTCCCATTAAGAAGGGCATTCCCTCTAAATTGGAAGAAAAAATAATGGGTTTGTTGATGAAAACTTAGCAATCGAGTGTAACTGAAATTAATCAAGAGCTCCGAAATTTAATTTTGTTGCACAATTTTATCCTATCACATGATAATTCATAGCATCATCATGATGAACTTGCTGAAATAAATGAAAAAAAACGTGTATTGCTACCAGTATTTTAATTTAACTAATGCTTCTCATTGGTTCTCATTTGCGCCATTCAAAAATTCGGTAACACTCAAAACGTGGTTGAAATCATTATAGTATTGCATGAATTCATAAAGATAATGTACAAGAATTCTATGATATTTAAAGCAACCATTGATGAAGTTAGGCACAACAGTCCTCCTCATTTTATAGTGCAATAGTAGCATTGAGTGTCCCATTGGCTTTTTTTCTTTTTTTCATTTTCTCAGTTGAATAGTGAACACCAAAAACAATCCGGTAGCTATTAATGTTCATTTTATCAAAACAAATCATTGTAAATTTGAAATATATTTTCATGTCCTTCAGTTTAAAGTTAAAATAAAAATGTAATTAAACCATTTCGAAAATGTGAAACACAATATTAACTTCTTTCCTATTCAGTAATGGAAATGCTACGTTCCATAGAATATTTCACCATCCAATACAAAAAAATCTAAACCCATCATTAAAAATATTTAAAGAAGAGAAAATTTTTTTTAAATCATTGACCAATTGTCTAAATCTCAGTGAGGTTCTTCTTTTTAAAATAATAATTTTAGACTGTCATTTTAAGGTGGTTTGTTCCATGAAGGAGCCATATTTGACAACCCTAGTAATTATGAATCTTATTTCACTCAAATGCTGAAGTGGAACATGTGTGGATACCTATTGTCTCTTTGGAGTAGAGTTGTTAAAATTTAGCCCATCAGTATTTCCTCAGGAATGTAATAGATAAAACCATGTGAGGATGATTGTGGCCACTTTATTATGATCTAGGAGGAAGGTCTTCCAATTTTTAATCCTAAATTTTAAATAGAGATTATAAAAAATGTAACAGCACTGTGATTGCAGAGATTACTTACTGTTTTATCACTATTTTTATATTCTTTTGTTCCTCTTTTTATTCACTGCATTATAAAGGGTGGGGTGGTAGTTTTTGGCCTAAGAATAAATACCCATTTGAAACTTTTGACTGCTGTTCCTCATTTTTTTTCAAATTCACATGGGCAGCTGCCACTGCTAATGACATTCATGAAAAATCATGACTATTTTGGAATAATGCAAAAGATATAGAAATGCAAATGAACACCAAATAGATTTCTTTGCCCAAATTTTTTTAACTATAGCGACTCAATCAAGTTAGCTCAAAAATATCTTGTAGCTTGCTTCAAAGTGAGGTTTCAGTGAATTCATTGGGTACATACCTATCATAAACCAAGTTAGTTAGAATCTTGATTTATTTATCCAAGAGCAGCTGAATAGTTAAATTCTATATGACTCCAGTTAATTAAGTCTAAGCTTTCAGGAGATAACCTCAGGGACTGAAATTCTTTTTCTCTGTCCTCAATTTCATATTTTCCATTATGAATCTCCTAACCTTTAAAATTGATTTCACTGATTTTGCTTACTGACATCTTTGTGCTTTGCACTTGTTGACATTGGTGAATAAATTCATTTTCAATGAAAAGGGCCTACATGGCAGTATAATATGAACCCTTCAATGCAGTAACCTTTGGATACCTCTGGTGTAAGTGATATCATATCTTAGGACCAATTATACGGCATTACCTTGATATTAAAATTGACATACAATAGAAATATTATTTTTTGTTTGTTATGCTATGTTGTTAAATTATGAATTATGTTTTGCTGTCATATGGAACTGACTGATAAAATATTATATTTTTTCAAACCATTATTTTCAATGTAAAGCATTTTTTTGCATTTTACTTTTTACCTGCAATCTAGGGTTATTCTAAAACATATGGATCACATTTCTGAATTAATTACTTAATTCAAGCGTAGAAGCATTCCTTGCTAATGAAATTTAACTTAACCATGTATTCAGGAGAAATGAGGTACTCAGATATGATTCTACAACATGCAACATTCTTCTCTAGAGTAATTGTGATTTTTAGAGTAGATTAGTCAATGCATAGGAAATTTCTTCACCATAGACATTCCATTTCACAAAATCTCTGTAGAAAAAAGTCTCTTATGGTCTCCACAATGTGATATGGCCTAATTAATGAAAGAAGTCATGAGATTGGTCTGATCCCTTCTTGCAGTGAAATTCTATGAATTATTTTCACACCTTTTTGAGGTTTTAAGTTTAAAAGCATTTGGACGTGAATTCACGAAGCGCACTCGCAAGAATGTCTACATCAGACCATTGTGGGACCAATCTGATGGAGTTTCTCCAAGGGTTAAAAAAAAAAGAAAACTTTTCTTCCAAACAAGTAGCGTGCTCATCTCTTTGAACATTTGTTTTGTCCTTAAACAAAGACTCACAAAAATTATCAAAAGTAACATCATTTTTCAAGTAGACATTACCATCACTGCCACCAAAAAATGTAGTATGTCTGTGTTGAATGTGAGTAAAAGTATGTCCTCAAGAAAAAGAAAGCGAGGGCCCAGGCGGAGGGCTCAAGCAGTGTTTTAAGAGTGTGACTGTGCATGACACCACTCTGTGCAACATTTCCCAGTTGTGATGACGTGAAGGAAGCTTCTCTCGTCGGACTCATTGTGCCCCCAACGTTTGCTATAGCAGTGTCTGCATATCCAACAACTGTGAAACAATTTTTCACTAGCCAATGAAAGTGAGTTTTTAAGGAAATAAAAATTGTTGAGAGTTGTGGTCCCTTCTCCACTGACGTTTATACGAGGAAATTATGAGGCAAGCGGATGATATGAACTTGAATATTGATATTTGGGATATCATTCAGTGGATGGCTGTTGTAAATGCAGTCAGTTTCTTGAATGGTACTTCAAGTGAGACATTTTTGTACTCTCTTTGGTGACAATTAATTTTATATTTCCTCGCAGATGAAACAGATGGGTGCGAGTGAACCCTTATTGCTATAAAATTGGTTGAAAATATAGCCAAGGTCAATAGATACTGTGAGTAAAAAATATGCTTTAGCATATTCATATTTTGCCAATGTGAAACAAGATTCTGAGTTTTTGTGGGGTCATAACATTCATTCCTATTTGACAATGAAGCAATTTATAATTCATCTACATATAGAGATAAATATATGAAAAATATGCCAAGTTGGCATTGAAAGTGATTCATCATCTTCCAGTATTAACTATAAAAAACTTGGAGTGTGATCTTGCATATGAAAAATGTGACGGCTATTGTTTAGTTTGGTTTTGAATGGTGCTATGATATCATTTTCTGATAATTCCTCATGAAAGAATTCTCATTGCATGAGATCTCAAGAAACCTGATAATTTCTCTGTCCCTGTGTCCTTCAGTTTTCAGAAAATGATAAAATCAATACTCTTCATCAAAAAATGTGAATGGTGGGCTCTCAGATCAAGTGTTGCTTGCATTTGCCATTGATTGCTAAATCAACATTTATTCTTCTGACAGACCTAATTTCACTTTCAGCCAAGAATTTTTATAGTAACTTAGCCTTAAAGCACTGAAAATACCTTGCGGAACAGTTTTTGATCTGATGGGAAACATTCTGCCCAATTTTAACAAATAGTCTTAATTTTAATATTTTTGTGCTGAAAACCTATCTTTAAGTTTTCACACATTCAATTTTTCCTCATTGAAGTAATATATTTGAAGCCATTTGATTGTGAGCCCACTTATTTATAACTGCTATCACTTAAACCTATGTGTCTTACCATAAAGGGACTTAGCAAATGTGCTTGTCTGACTCCAAAACAATGGTGATATGTCACATCCAAATCTCTGTTACATAAGGTGATGCATCAGCAGTTACTATGTCTGTGACAAGCTGCTTCCTTATCACATTCAGTCCTAAAGGAGGGTTATCATTTGTATCCCTTGGATGGACCCATGATCATTCATTTCCCTAATTTCATCTCCATTATCTCCTCCTCACTCTCTCTCTCTCTCTGCCCAGCTGCAGTGATTTACTACAAGAATTCACAAAAGTATTTTACAATTGAATTCATTTTTTATCAACATTCCTGAAATCAAATCTAAGATCACTCACTGTTCAATAACAAAGTATTACATATATATTAATTTTTTTAATTCTGTAACAATAGTCAGTTGCAATGCAAATAAAATCACTAGTTTTTAGACCATCTAATTACTTATTCCAAAAATTCAATGAGGGTCAAGATAATTTCTCATATAAATACTATATAAACTTATTCTTTTGATTATTATTGTTATTATATTTATGTTTCCTGGAAGGAAATTCTATATCTTTAGTTTTTCAATCCTTTTCACGAATTATAGTTATTGAAATTTGGTTATTGCTGCAGCTGGGCAAAAGAATTCTCATGTTTCTAAACATATATGCGTATATTATTATATTAAATTTCAAATCTAGTTTATCTAAATTGAAACATAGTTTGTCTGTAAAGATTATACTTCTTGGAAATTTTGGTTTTCAATATAGAAAAAAATATTCTGTGAATCCTCAAATGATTGGTGAGGTGATTCATCATGGCCACTTGTGTCACACTCATTCATAATTGGCTCATAATTCCTATGCCTATTTAAAAAACAATGTTTGAAGAGTTAACTTCTTAAGATACATATTTTTAAAATATGCTTAAACTTTTCTCCATTAAAAGAGAGAATTAAAACAATTTTGATGCGCTAGTTGCACAAATTATCCGTTAAAACTGTTATTGTTACTGCATACATTGCATCCAGAGTTGTAAATTTGATTGTTCCTTTGGTAAAGCCAAAATTACTGGCCTTGGGAAGTGATTTTTCAGTGAAAGAACACCGTCTTTGGCTATTGCAATTTTTATATGCAAAGTTAGACTGTGTAATGAGGCGTTTCCTTCATAAAAATTATTCTCACTCAGGAAATTAAAACGCCATATTGTAAATTCATCGAAAATTATCTATAATATTAAAAAATATTCTCTTCACAAATAAGTCATTCTTATTTACAAAATGAAGTCATTAGTTTAAAAATTACCCTTAAATAAAAAACTGCTCCCAATTCTCTGCAAAAGCATCATACCCTGATAATTTCAACAAGCCAATGTTAAAGCGGGAGATAATTTTCACCAACTTAATTACCTCATTTCATATAAATTATAACTTAAATTTTAAAGAAAAAATATGGATCCAAGCAATCAAGCTTTAGCACCCATATTGACAGGCATTGCAACTTGTTGACACCAAGTTTTTTTTCAGTTGTGGGAAACATTCCATAAAAATCTTTGCATGGTTCTTCCCTCTCTCCCATTAAATCACTTAAAAATATCAAGATGCAGATAAACTAGAGTTTAATACAGCAGGTGTCTTTTAACATGTAATTAAAACTTTTAGCAAAAAATCTTAAAGGGTTCAACTTATCAGAAATGTAGTAAACATGCATAATTCTAACAGCCTAAAAAACTGTTATATATCTTTTTAAAAATATGTTTAGGGAGTGCATTTCTAAATTCCTAAATATTATCAAAACCTGCTTTTTTCTGACAGTAGAACATGATTGATAGTCTGTATTGGAACTATTTGAAAACCAAAAGTGAAATTGTCAACAAGTTGAACAGTCTTTTCAGTGTTCATACATACATACATACTACCATATCAAAGGAGGATGCAGATTATAAGCCATAGAGGTTTCAGAGGAGTATTGTGGCTCCCTCAGAAGAATACTTGATTATAAATTTGAATCCCTAACAATTTAGAGTGTTACTGCATTTGTAAAATTTAGAAGTTTATTGCTAATTATAACTCAAAAAATATTTTTTTATTGTTCTTTAGGTTGGATACACCTTCATATTTTTTTACTTTAAGTACTGCCTAAACATTTTGTAAGTGAAATTGAATACCTACAGGTATATCCCAGGTGGGAACCTATTTCCTGAATTATGTGTTCCATAAAAGGGTTCTGCAATAGGAATAAATGGTAAGATGGTGTAGGTACTGGTAGTCATGGAATCAAGTAGAAACAAAGACAGCACCATTTAGTAAAATAAGTGCACTAATTACATAGATAGATGTCACACCAGGAATTTCCCTCAGCAAAGTACATATTTTATCAAATGTTTGGTAACTTTGTGGGGATGGGCTTCACACCAAGAGATTAAATGCACACTCCATAGCAGGCTCACGGCAGATTGTTAACATTATGATATGCAAATGCAAAGTGGAAATGCAGGAATTAAGGTGAAGATGAAAGGGTGAACTGGGTGGTTCTAATATGTGATTAAGTATTTTGACAAAAGTTGTTCAGTGCATGTTGCATCTCAAGCAGATTTGTTGCAGCAAGACCTGAGTTCCTAATGTCATAATTACCTCATTGTTTCTTAAAGTGGTAATTCTATAGCTGCCATGATTTGCAAGCTCAAATGCCTGTCCCACACAATGAATTATTTAACCTTCTCAATATTGTCATCTGCTCAATAGTTTTTTTTATATATTTTCCATATAAGACACTTCATCATAAATGAAGTCCTCTAACCTCCAGCCTTAAAGCTCATGAAATTATTCTACTGCTGAGTAGTTGATGGCTACAGAACCATTGGCAGAGAGCAATGTTGACAAAGTCAGGAGGACAGTGGAGGCCAGAGGACAATGTTGACTCTTACTTCAGTGTAATTTGCTAAAAATATTTTGCATTAATACACGTCTCTCAGATTTAGAGGGTCAATCAATTCAATGTTTCAGTTAATTCAACAAATATTACCGTGTACTTATCATGATTCTCCCCCTAATTCAGACCAACATGATGAACTGTCACTTAGCCAGGTTCAGGCAGTATGATCCAAATTAAGACGGTTTTGGGACATTATCAGACCTATAGAGACATTTAAGAAATTAAGTGCGAAGACTTTCACATTCCAATTGAAAGGAGAGTGTCCCTTTGGTTTGTCTCTATGATTCAAGCAGATGATTAGGTGAAAAATTACCCTAAGGCTCAGCTACTACAGCCCAAAACATGTGATGGAATAAGATATACAGTTTCAGGCTTGATGTAGTGGAAGGAATCCATAATAAGGTAAGGATAGTGAGTGCTATATCCTTACCTTATTATGTGATGGAATGTTCGAATCCACAAAAGGAAAAGGGCTTGAAATCCTAAAATGTTTCAAAAGAATGAGGGCACACTAATTTTAAGATTTCATGAAAATTCAGGTTACAAGGAGGAAATAGAATTGCTAATATTCCCCTGTTTTACTTTTCCCTTTATTGATATGGCTTCACTCAAAATGATTCCATGCGATTCCACTACATTTTATGGTACATATTTGAGTTTTTTCTTGCATGTACTCAAAGAATTCTTTCATAAAATTATTTAATAATGAGTATTTTCACATATAAAATACTATCCCAAATCACAGTCCTTCAGATTTTTGCAGACTTCAAAAACTATATTTTGAGGTTTTCCACAGTGACTGACTGACCTGATACTGCTACTGACCTCTGATCATGGTTGAGACCTGGCATGAATCACCAATGTGTGTAACAGCATGACGAGATATCATCTGAACATGATTATTCCTGGTGAAACAGGAAATTCTCTTTGAGGTTGATATAGTGGGAAATTGGAGGAGTGTTATTCTGTAACCCTGTTGATTGGTATTCAATAATTATTTCTATTCTAAAAAAATTGGTATGAATGTGATACAACATTTAGTGTGTATTCTGTAGCTGAAATACAAGATTTTGCATGTTCATTGTATATCTAGTTACGTACCCATCCAAATTTACTAAAAGCCTCCGTAAAAATACTTGCAATAATATTTCATAAATTCTCATGGCTCATACCCTTTTCTTTTGGTTTTTTCACCAGTAAATATGCATACCTTCCAACCTTATATTTATGAATGATGGAAGTTATGAGGTTGCCACTATTTTTCTGATGCCACATCATAAAGAAAGCCTACCTTCATAACTATACAAGCTTGAAAGTTTCTGAGAATTATTATTCCTAGGATCTAGGTATTGATGAAGCTTCATAGATCACTTGAGATTATGCTCTAACTATAAATACTGAGGATGAAAAACATTTGCGAATATCAAAATAATTTGAAAAATAAATGTAAAATGTGGTCATAAACTACATTTTCGCATCTACAAATAAATCTATTTTAATAATCAAATTTTTTTAAATTTGAGCGCCACATATTTCGGCATCCTAGCATCATCATCAGGCATGGGCATCAAAATGTTTGGTTTCTGAAACTTTTAATTGGAAAATTGCAAATGACTAGTTTACTATCTTTTGATCATGGAAAAATTCCACTGTGTTTTTTCTGATATGGGAGAACGAATTTTGATGGATGCTTGGGTATGAAAAAAATGATAAACTTTCAGAAGTTTCATCTTGAATGCATAGGTTTTATTCCGAAAAAATCTTCCAAAACTAAATTTACATGATTTAAAAATCAAATATCTAATCTGTCCATGGCACGAAACAGGATTCAAAGAAACCTAAGGGGTATTTTCCCAACTCCTACCTCCATTCACTGGTAATCTTTGGCAGAGAGGGGAATGCAATAAGAAAAATGTAATCCAATACATTGGGAAATATAAAAAGACATTGCTTATTCCAGAAGATAGGTTATCCATTAATCACTTATCTATTCTAAAGCACATAACTTAGAATCCAGGTAATTGTGTTTTACTTAGATTCCTACTTATGCATATTTAATTCTCAAGGTATGTGTATGTATGTAAAATCAGCATTTTACATGTCAGGTGAACAAGTAGCGGTGTTCACTGATTCACAAAAGCTTTTACTTTAATGCGGAAAATTGGTCGTCTACATTGTCGATCCAGAAAGATTTCGGTTTCTGCACCGTTGACAGCCTTTCCTCCTGCCCTTACTTACCTCACCTGCTTTCCTGATGTAGTTGTAGTATTCATAACCGCAGTCAGTGGAAGGTTCTTCCCAGCAATCGTGTCATATTTCGCTGTTTAGTGTGTCGTATTTTAGTGTGTGGAAGATAGTATCTCTTCAATATAGCTGCGAGTCTCCCATCCACTTATTTACTACCGGTGTCTAGCTATTAAAAGCAGGTACGAAACATATTTTTAGAATTCCTAACTTATTAAAGGCCCAATTGGTAGGTATGCGACAAATGTTCGTCATTGAATGCCATGCATTAGGACATTCTAAAATAAGATCGCACTGATCTTGCCAATGATTCCCGGGGGATGACAAGCCAACCGCAAGTGATGGATGTAAGCTGCCACCGACCGTGTAAGGTTCGCATCGCATTTTTCACCTTACTTACAGAAATACGGCCACGTTTAAGTAACTGTGCTTCTGGTAACCAAAAGAAACCGGACTTATTGTTATTTCACAATGGATTAAAGATTCTCGGGAGGCAGTGGATCTATCCGTTATTAAACGAGGATTTAAAAAAATGCTGCCTCACGAATTTCACCCTCCTGCCTGTCAAGCATCGTCTCCGTTAGTCCAGTTGTTTCTTAGTTTTTGTTGGTTTCACTGCGCCATGTTCTTCTCTGTCTGAGACTTCCAAAATATCTTCCACTGTGAAGAGCGCTTCTTTGTTTGGAGATCGTAACACCCATGATTCATTGGTAGCCATGACTACGGAGAAGAAGTTCGAATTCCGAACTGTTGCTCGCAGCTAAAGAGCGCACCCCTCAACCCTAAGGTCTGAGAACAAACTTCACGGCAACTCCCCTCACGTTCAGTGCACCCACTAGAATGCGTTGGTTGACGACTCCCTCATGACACCCCATTACAATTGGCATTGATTGCCTGCCGTTCATCCTCAACGATCTCTTCTTGCGTTATTGTGCTCATTTCTGAGGTTGTGCATGATGACAGTCGACTCAAATATTTGTCATTCTTCAAAGACTCCCGCGACCAGGGCAAATTGTTCCCCTCCATACAAAATAAATATACCCGCCATAGGCGACCAGGCCAAATGTACCAGCCCAATGATGGCTGCATACCATGACTTCTTCATACACTGATCCAACCTGATCGGGACATGCTTATGTATGAGTGAACATGATGTGCCGTTGACTTAACATCATCTGTTTTTTGAAATATTTTTCCCTTCACTCTACCTCCTGAATTTCCAACTCACTTCGTTTTGATTGACCTTGGTAAAAGAAAACTTAGCGATTCCACAAATTTATATGTTAATTTTTCGACCGGTTTCCATTAGTGGGAGGAGCGGCAAAAGACATGTGACCACATCCCGTGACTGCCTTAGCGGAGGAAACAACGGACGCGTTGGAAATCCCATCCCCCACCTTCAACGCACTCTC
>LYUA01001353.1:147000-158510 GCA_002093875.1 Calopteryx splendens | reverse complement strand
GTCTTTGGTAGGTCTCTTCATCCATATTCCATCTTTATATATTGCTCCAAAAAATTTTATATATATATATATATATATATATATATATATACATTTGTGGTCAAGGAAGCCCTTCTTCGTAGGGTAACGGCGCCCGGTGGGTTAAAATGCGAATTCCTCTGATGGGTTGCCACCGGTTTGATGAGTTTGCGAGAAACGTCACGAATCAGTTCGTTCGTCAGCGGCAAAGAAATCTTTTCGCCTGTCTTCGCATTACGTATTGCCGGGAATTGAGTTTTGAAGGTTGTGCTGATAGGATATGCTCTTCTTCCAGGATTTAATTTATTCGCATTTCAAGTTAGTCCGCATGTTAGTATAGTTAGTTCCCCCCCCCTCTTACTCACTACTCAGCGTCCATGTACCGTTAGTGAAATGTTTCGATGCTGGTGTTATTTTCCTCTACCCTTCTCTCTCATTCTTAATGCTAGATATTTTCCTTTCTTTTCTCACTGCCATACATGGCTACAAACGAGTTACGGAGCATTTAACAGGCAAATTATTGTGTATGTATTTTTGAGGCGAGTGCAGTTGCCTAACTTAATCTGTTGTCAACGATACTCGATACTGCGTTAGTATCTGGGTTCCATTAGGATTGTTTTTGATTGCCCATGTGGCTTATATATCACATAACTTGAACTGCCTCCATTAATTTGTTTTGTTTGCAAATTTAGGTTGAACGCAAAAACCTTGATATTCCATAATTTGCTGAATTCAAAAGGCGATTCATAAGGCCAAACCTTACGTACGGAAAACAAAAAAATGTTTGAAAGAATTGTGCGAGAGAAGCGGGAATTTTTCGTCAGAGTAAATATATAAAACAGCGGTAAAGACTTCAGAGAAAACGAGTTACGCAGAAGAGAGCCTTCCACTGAAGCGCAACATGTCGTGATTGATTTCGTTGGGGAACTTTCATCACGCAGAAATCTAGTATTAACGGTATTGCCTGTTACCCCAAAACGTTCTCACTTAAGCAAAACAAATTTCCGTCGCGGTTCTACCCCAAGGACATCGTGTGGGCCGGAGAAAGTTCCGCTGGGCGCCGTGGCATTTAATTCAAAACACATTAATCCAACAGGTAAAACTCCATGGTTTTGTACCCACGGTTTTTCAATTTTCCGTGGGTGGGTTTAGTGGCTCGGTTCCTTCGGCCCGTCCTCTCCCACTCTTCCCCCAACATCTTTTTCATTTTCCCTCCCACTCCGCTGGCCATCTTGGAAACCGACGAGAGTGATTCCTGGCCCTCAATCGTGAGAACTTCCACCGCCCTTCGACCGTGGAACGCATTTTGGGAACGTCCACGATTATAAATAGAATGGATTTCCACCCCGTCCCCTCCCCTCGGACGGAGGGCTTCGAGATGCACGAATGAAGGGGAAAAATCTCGACTCCGGAGGGCGGACGGAAGGACGCTGAATGCACACTGGAGGACACTTGGGGGCACCGGCTAAGGTCGCAGGTGTCGCAGAAATGAGGGTCATCGGAAGTGTCTCTCGGGAAGGTGATACTTTCGGCCTCACCCCCGGTGTCCGCCGAGCGGAATCGCGTCGTGCTTTTTGGTTGAGGAACGCGGGGGTGGGGGAAGATCGGTCCGTACCGAGGGATTAGATTCCATAACTTTTAAAACTGTGCCCAGGGCTGTTCCAAAATTTTTTCTCTAAGCCCTCCGCGACCTTAAATTTGTTTTTCATTGAACACTACAAAGTTGCGTGTTAGTAATGGTGGTATACCGGTTAATATTTCTTTTCCTAATGGACTAAAACCCGTAACGCCCAACAAAACGAGAAACTGTCCTCCATTTCCGAATATTTTCTGCCACCCTTTATTCCTTCCAATGGGCCTAATCTTTTCCTCCCTCTCCCTCGCTTACCAAACACTCTCCCGCCTGTCACTGTCTTCATCAATCCATCGCCACTCAGTACACCCTGCATCCTTTTTTTCCTGAATTCTTTGAATTTCTCCAAAGAGATTCTCTCATCTTCTACCATGATTTGAACTTCTTTGTTCAGTTTTCTTTCGGTCCAGTTCACCTTTTCCATTCTTTTCCATACCCACATCTCGAAGTCCTTCAATTAAGGTTTGTCCTCTACCCTCAGCGACCATGTATCGTGAGAATTTAGTGAGCGGAGTTATAAAACTGAGTTGAAAAGATAAAGAATTGAAAAGACTGATTTAAAAAGGAATGTCAAAGAAAAGCACCCAAGTACCAATCATTCCCTAAAATTGTCAAATGAATTTGAATTTTATAACAAGGAGTATGGAACTTTTAAGTGCTTCAGTTCCATTTCCTTTATTATTTTGAGACATCTCCAGTATTTATCACGCTCACACGCCCACATCCTGGTAGCAGCGCGGAGTAAGGGAACCACCGAAGCATCCTTTGCGACTTCCATGTTTCAATTGCCCTGTGCATCGGAGGTATTTCCGCGGAAGCCATTGCTGAGGAATCTAAGGTGTTGATTTTTCAATGCTTTGCTTAAAGTTAAGATGAAAACAATCTTTTATGACACTATTAGAACTTTGGTTGCGATTGTGATTATATCGACGTGCACGGTGGAACGTTAGGACACCAGTTGATTCACTGGAAACTTGCTGTTTGTCACATGGTTAAAGTTAAGCAATTTAGGCATTGCAACGCTTGATTAAGCCCCGGATTTTTTTAAATGGACTCGTTAAACTGAAGGTTAATTTTAACCATCGGTTAAAACCAAAATTCAGGTCCGTAATCTGTACGTGAATTGCAAACCGACAGTTACAGTACTAGTTAATTTAAATACGGAGTTACTGAAGATTGATTTAGTATGCTTATGTTCACTAGCGAGCAGTCTAAGTTGTTTATAAAATCGGCCCTGTCAGTAACCTCCAATCGTTTAGTAAACTTTTACGTTAGCTGACGATTGGATTTAACGAGACCTTATGAAACCGGGCCTAAACGTGGCCACCGGCCAATAGATGTGTTCCGTGAAGCGTTCAGACCGAGGGAAGGGCGTCTCCGGAATTATTATTCCCGTTCCACTCTCGGGACACTCTTGTGAGGCACTGGATCGGATAGATTCGAACGCACACAGAACATCCGCCCACTTCCCAAACATTGTTTGGCCGGAAGTCCGCCTTTCACAAAAATCCGACCAATCGTGACGTGGACTGTCCCCTTCACCATGCCCAGCATTAGTCACGGGCGAACCATTCTTCGTTCGAAGGTCTCATCTATTCTTTAGTGCACCCTCCTTCATTGTCTTGATTCGGCGAACGTCCGCCTCGTTTCCAGGACATTTTGATTATTTACTGGGATTCTAGAATTCATGCTAGTAAATAATCGAAAGAATACACTTCATGTTAGAATATTGCCTTGATCATTAGCATTAGAATTAACTCTATGCTGGAATCCGTGCCTTTAAGACAGAGACGTTTACTAAATTTCCGAAAGTACGTATATTTGGAAAACGTCGTTCATTTGGCGTGTCAAATGTGTCAAAAGCTACGTAAGGATTTAGGATAGTGCGCCTTTTATTTAATTTACAATGGGGGCGTGATTGTCTAGCGGGTTGAGCTCTAGGTAACTAACTGGAGGACCCGGGTTCGATTCCTGGTGCGACACCACTGGGCAGCCTCAGCTTCACCCAAGCCGTGTGATTTTTCGGTTAGTTTCCGGATTCCTGGGAAATCCTAGGTGGCACAGGGAAAGGAACTGACTCTCATTCCTTGATGTATTAATTTCCTATCAAGCCTGTAGTTTTATTTCATTCACAGTCTTAATTCTCTCCGTGCATCATAATTTGTTTATCAAATTAGAAGAAAATACGCAATGAATAATTATTTTTTAAGTGTCAACAGCTACAGGGTATCCACCCGAGATATGATGCTTTTGGGCATAATATCCCGGGTGGAAAAATTCACCGAGTAGAAATTCGAACCCCTCGACCAGTGAGTTAGTAAGATTACCCCATTTCATCTCAGCCTTCTAGCTAGATTATGATTCTACAGATAACGGAATAGAGAACGAAATTCTTCTATATTATTCAGGACCATTATGAGAAATTACATTTGCCTCTAAGTACCTATGGAAAGGCACATTAAATTTTCAATTGGGAAGGATGCTAATTGTTTTGTAGGAACCACTTTTGTAAAAAAATAAGCGATGGGCCGGGCTGGTTAGAAATTTTAATTATTCGGTACGTACTTACCGTGTGAGTCCATTATAATCTGTGTGATAAGTTGTACAATATTGCACGTTTCCTATTTTTCAAGTCATGAGGTTGCATTGAAGATGGTGAAGAAAGGGGATTTTCAACCAAGTGAAGTATTTCAGTGGATATCGATTCGTATTATGAGAAGTAGGAGAACAAGAAAATGTATTCTTTCTCTCTGATTCAGTGTTGAGGATGTAATATTCGAGGGTCCAGCGGTCTTTATGACCTTCGTGCATCTGGAGTCATCTTTTGACATGGACTGGAACGTGATACCAAGCATCCGGAATGGAATTGGACTGGAAGATTGATGCACAGTGTAAAGAGCAAAAGGAATATAGATTAGGATCTTAAATAAAGAGTGGAGTTAGGCAGGGTTGCTCATCATCACCATAAAACCTTAATTTTTTGCATCAAGACGGCAACAAACTAGATAATGGAAAAGATTAGAGGCAGTGCACGGTTAATCAGAGAAAGGATAAGCATGTTGCGGTTTGCGGGCGACATAGTTATAATTACCGAGGTGAAAGGAAAGCTTATAAGGTTACCTCCTCGTCCTCCATGGAGAAGAGAATGAGAGATTGCAACCTCAAAATAAATATAAAAACCAAGATCTGTCTCTGGATCACCAACGATGGTAGAAGAAAGAGTGCAGTAAGAAGCAGAAAAGTTAAAGAGAAGAGGGCTTTTCAACAGAGGACGGAATCACCAATCACCTTCACTATAAACCTGGTCGTGAGGAAACTGTTCATAAAATGGTTGGACACAATGCTTAATGAAGAGTCGTTTCAAAGAGTGGGCGAATTGATATTTCTAAGACAGGCGCATTCAAAAATGAAAGGAAATCTGTTTGCACGCATTCTGAGGCGCAGTAGTTCATCGAAGATAAATGGAATGGCGAGGGGAAGGAAGATCTACAGAGGAAGGCCAAGCATGGATTCCCAGAAGCGAGTGGTGGAAGACGTCAACGCCAGAAACTTTGAAGAAAGGTAGATGAATTGGAAGGTGAAAGAAATGCTGGAGGTTGTCTACTTACCGACCCAATGATTGTGAGTCAATTATGGTGATCTTTGGGGTCGTAAATCAAGGACACTTTTTACGCCCTGTCAAAGCATTCCTTGACAGTGCGTAAGGCGGAATGCACTATACGAAATAGTTAATTGCAGTGTTCAAAAAAACAAATTGCGGGTATCATCAGTGTTAAGAGATAATCTTCCACTTCATGCATCGTGGGAATAGTCGTTTTGTAAAATCGAGAATTTATTGGGTTTTTTGCTTTTGCCTGAGTAATTATTGACAAGCTTCCTGCTGTTAAATATTAAATGAAAGGTACGGAAATGACTCTCTGTTCGAGTATATTGAACTGCTTTCGTTTTAATACCTCTCGTAGCGCATTATTTTTTTCCACGTCCCTCGCAGGGAGTGTGGCGAACGAGTAGGTGCGTGTATTCAGGTACCCACGCGGAGTTTCCGTCCTTTGTTCTTACCAGTCTTACTTCATCGTCGCTCGCTAAGCAATTATTTTGCCTTTCCGCCGGGAGAATTCTCTATCTCGATTTCTAACTAGAAGTTCTCACCTGCATGGGCGTTGCCACGCCAAGACTCTGTCAACTTTTCATTTAAAGCTTCGTCGTAAATGGGGGCTCATTTCCCATTGCTTTAGCGTAAATATATGAACCGAACATGAACTTTAGGGCTGGCCGTTTATTTATTTTTTTCAAGTCTTAGAGATTATTTGAAGAGTGATCCATTCAGCATGACCTTATTTTCCATGTTGAAACGTCTCACTAGGTGGGTGGGTCTTTCGATCACAAATCACGACATATCAGCGATAATATTATTTACGTAGCGTTAGATTGGTAGCTAGCAATTGGGCAGCAGTACCTAGTCAATTAGTGGATGCGTGACGGAAACACGACCGTGCTAAAAACTGCTCCCTGCCATATTGGGCACAATTTTTCCGATGCTTGTAAATATTTGTGCACGTTGAGAATATGGGTTTCTTTCAATATTGAAAAAGCTAATGAACGAAGATCCTTCCGATCTGCTTCGAGTTTGAAGATGGAAGTTCGGAGGAATGGCTAAATAGGAAGTTGCCAACAAACTAGCTAAATACAAAGACCGTATGATGTGCTAATTTATTTCAGCCAGCTCCGCTGTGAGTGAGGAAACTTCCCGCAATGTATGACGTTTCCTATATCATGCCGAGGACGTACCGTATCCTCGAGTCATTAATGCGTGTTTTCCGTTTCCTGGGCTAAAACTATTGTGAAATCAGATTTTTTTTCCGTAAGCGATCAAGTTTCGAGCCAGATTTATACGCACTAACAAACTATTTCCCGTACTATCACGTCATGCTTCTTTTGGGTAGAGAAAGTGCAAGTTTTTAGCTCATAGTAAAAGATTGGCATAAAATAGATTTGTGGTCAAGAATTGAAGGAATATATTTAGCGGACCTATTTCCAAATTCTCCTTTGGCTAATCTAAATGGGAGAGTTTTTAGGATAGCAATTTGAGAAGCTTTGTGAATTAAGGAATAACAGCGCTGACAAGATACTCATCCCAGAACTTAAACGTCAATTGGGTGCCGTCATAACACTGGGAGTTGCGACTCTGTTAATTAAAAAAAAAACAATGTGCGTAGAGAAAGAATTTAAAGGCATGCCCTATTAGATATAAAAATTTGTAATTAAAAAATCTGTTAAACATTCTTTCGCTTCTTTCGGGTTGCTGCATTGATGTAAATGATGAACAAATTCTCCAAACATTTAAATTCTCCACTTAAAGATACACTTTGGGGTGGAAAACGTTCTCCATTCCACGCCTAATTCAGTTGAATTCACTATTCGGCTACGTTTTTTTCCTCGCGGAAATAATAAATAACACAGGTTAGGTTGGTGGATTCAACTTCTCAATTGTCAAGTAATTTGGTTGAAGCAGCTTTGCGGTCGTAAAAGACCCAAACTGTGCTTCTCAATTCCTTAGAAACACGCATGACGACGCAGGGCAGGGGTCAAATCATTAGAATGTGAAAATGTAAATAAACGACAATAAAATTCAAGTTTTTATTTTAAAGTTCCAATTGTCGCAGAGGGTTGAATGGGTTTGCGTGGATTCTTGCCATCAGTTAATTATTTAAAATCACCAAATTGACCCCTTGCGAATTCCGTCCTTTTTATTGCAACCTAGTAACTATTTGCTACGGGTAGGGGCGTGAAAAAGTGTTAAGATTACCGGCGCCATTGTCAAAATGTTTAGAATCTCTCCTTCCAACCGATGGATTGAAAGTGACAAGGCCGTAATTAAGAGGTGAATGTTTCTCATTCAGTCGATCGCCAGAGTTGATTGCCGTCGTAAAGCGGGTCCTGCTTAGCGTGTATGACGCGCTAGAGCTAATGCTCACTCCCCTTTCCCCACCGGATCAGGACATCTGAGCGCTCAGCGGTGGGATGGCGTGGGGCCTGCTAAGTATGTGAACGGCCTCAAATAGCCTCCAGTTTCCCACTCGCTGCCCTCTCTCTCCCGTCCGTCGCCTCGCTGATTTCTCTGCAAACAGCCCCCCCGGGTCGCGTCTCTGTGAACAGCGAGTCCGACCTGGATCCTGCCAGCCCACACGACACCTTGGTGACAAATGCGAGGGCGTCTCCGGCATATATGCCTACGGAGAGTGTCGCTGGGAATCCGCATCGCCGCGAAGGCAAAGCTCCATGAAAACAGAAAAAAAACTTTGAGACCCTCAGAGGAAAATATCAGGTTCACGTTAAAGGATGGAAAATCGATGGCGCACATTTAAAAAAGTTAGATAGTCTTTACGTAATACCAAAAAAGGCATGCATATTTATTTATTCTCCGCGGTAATTTCAAAATATCGGCCGTTTAAATATTTTCTGACAGTTGATTCGTATTAGGAATGCCTGCTTCTCTCTCACAGAAGTTGTTTTCCACTCTGTTCTAGCGTCCACTCCTAAATTCGTAGTCGTAAGATCTGCCTAAATGTAGTCAACAGCCCGGAGAATCTTGGATATTTCATAAATTTAGTGAATAAACTTTAATGGCCGTTTCTTCTCGAACGGGTAGTTTGCATGCCTTCACTACCGTTTCCTCGCGTATCAACACCAGCTATGACAAAATTTTGTATGTTACCACGTTCAAAATTTGATGAAAGCGGCTTGGAGCGAAGCTGCTGAGTGTGCTTTTGGTCACGCAATGAATAACGGTTTTGGGTTCTACGAAAGGATCCATCATCCTACTTCCGCACGTTTTTTCCATCACGATGCCCCAACCTATTGTATCATCATTTGTTCTCTCGCCCGTAGTTGCACTAGCTCTGCGTACGCGATGGACGTTAAACGAGTCTCCACGCGTGGTTGAAGTGTTAATCACATCTCTAAAGTGTCCCGTGCTAATGTTTATCGAACCGTGTTTTCACTGCTGTGAGATTCGGAAGAAGCGGCAAAGTTCATCGAATTAACACACGTTGTGTCAACGGGGAGGCCTTTGTGAGTTTTGAGTCAACTGATGTGGATGTATCTTTCATGTCGGGAATATTTTCAGTGCCCTCCCTAATGTCCGATATAATCAATTTGTGTGCCACGGAGTTGTAAATGATTGATGTGTTATGTCGGCATGATTCATTCGTAAATGCGTTTTGGAATAATTGGCGTTAATTTTGTTCACATATTATTTTCACTGCATACGCATGCAGAGGGTGGTCAAGTGTGTTGCGGTAAATGGACGGGGAAAGGTTGTTGACCCTGTTCATGAAGTCACCCCTTACTTGAGAAACCCGAAAGAGGATTTCACACCCTCGGATTTCTTCCTTCGCGCGGTTGTCATTGTTGTTTAAAGACGCATGATGAATATAAATGGCGGTTTCTTCTCCGGATACCCTTTTCATTACGGAGTGATCCAGAAAATTCACTCGGGAGATCTCATTGGAGGACACAATTCTGGATACCTACTGTTAAAAAAAATTATAACGGGTTTTACGTATATACGAGTGATGTAAGGTGCAGTGCGGGAGGTTGTTTATAATTTTAGTATTCAGAAAAATCCTAATGATGATCGGTTAAAAAAATATCTCCTGCCCAGCGTTGAAATATTTAGTGGCAATCGTCATACTGCCTGCGAGTGACCTTTAATCAAATTTTTCATTTTTTCCTCGGAAGTAAATGCCAGACGAAAGCAGTTATGCGCTCAGCAGTGCACTTGCTCTATTAGTTAGCTCATGCTGTACAAGAGAAGCAAGAGAGTCATCAGGAAGTGAGGTAATATGTACTCCTTTTCACGGAGCATAATCCATCTTGCCATTTGAAGTGATTTCGAAACGCCATGCATTCATTTGATTTAAACATCCATCTTGAACATGCCACTATTGTAATTTTATTTTTTTACTGCCACAGTCGTCTCGCTGTGAAACTGGCGATTGCGTGTGGTGGCTTGTGATTTGTCCGAATTTCTGTGCTTTTCACAATTGCTATATGAATCCACGCAATATGGTGAGGTGGAGCAGAAATTCCATTAGCCGCTCAGTCCCACCATTGTTCGCGACCACGAGTGTGGCTGCCGAAGGCCGTTGCTCCCATTGAACTCCTTTCCCTCAAACAAGATTTTCCTTTTTCGCATATATTTTCAGTTGCAATCGAAACGTATCGGCAGGTAATATTTCCTTCATAAATAGTTGGCTCCAGGCTGGGAGGATATAGAAGTAATCCGTTAAGAATATCGTCATTCGTATGGGAATAGAATAAATCTTTATTAACATTCTCGGGAAAATTTCAAGTCCCACGGAGCATACAACTTGGTAAATCAATGATGGATCACTATAATTCACATTTTTATAATCTTCCTTCAATTTTTAATACCGTAGCTGGAGTATCAGCAACAATGTGTCATTGAAAATTGAAATAAAACTCATATATTTCGTATATTTGACGTTTTCGTCTGTTGCAACGGAGGCATTCCAGATTTTACTAAATCGTTTCGTTCTTTCGGACAGTCTGCCACATGTCAGTAGAACAAAACCTGTAGCAATGAAACTGTGTCTCCGTCATTCTGAGGAATACTTCTCAAATAACGTAAATCAAACAGCTTCGGACTCCTGATGGCAAATTTTGTGGAGAGAGATTCAGGGAGAATCATCCCAAACGACCAAATTGGCCAGGTTGAAAACACGCACTCGCCAGGCAACCCGAAGGTCGAGGGATAGAATCCGGCTTCGCGAATGGTTGTTGGTTGAAATGTCATTATGTGGAATATTCTGAGTTTTTTTAACGTTGTGATTTTACCTTTGGCGCCAGAAGATTAGGCTTAACCCCAATTAGAAATGACAACGAACCATATGAGTAAATGAGCTTATACACAGATTATATTTGAATCGTAAATTTTGTATTTAAATCGATATTAAATCTTTAATTTAATTATTAGAAAAAATATCCACGAAGGATGACGATAACATACGATTAGTCGATAGTGAACTTTGAAGCTTATTTTTTTATGGCACAAATTCCTCTAAGCTCGCGTTTCAGGCGGCGGAGTGATGACTGACTTACTTCTTCGAATGATACCGATGTGCTCATCGTTCGCTCCTCAGAGTATTGGTGTGATGTTCCCTCCAACATTGTAGTTACGTCTCTCATGGATTGGTTATTATCGATTATTATAATAGATATTCGATAATTCGATCGATATCGATCGAATAATCGATATCCGCTGATGCCTTGTTTTTTATCATTTCACCCGAACCAACACCAGTTATTTTTTTAATGAGACATAATTTTTCTATTAGTCATCTGGTGCGTTCTCTCCCTGGAAATAACTCGGTGTAGTTACATTTTACTGAGTAATAAAGGATTCATTAATTAACTGAAGTCGCAATAATTGGTAATTGTATAGTTTTCAGGTTTCCATCTTATACGAAAACCCCTTCACGTGAGAATTTAAGAGGTAAAAACAACCTAGCTGGTTCGTTCAACCGAAGGAGTAGTTGTCATTAATGAGTTTATATTGAGATTTGAGCACAACATAAGGAGAGTGAAACTCAAAAATTCAGATTTGAGAGAGCAGTTCCTTTTCCTGAGTCACTTACTTTTTCCCAGGAAGATCTGGAATCCGTTATCACACTGGCTGGATTTAAAATGGGGCTGTCCAAAGGCACCAAGGATTTGGAGCCGTAACCCTCTCTACCCACTAGACTACCCCATCCCCAAAATATTTCTTGGAAATGATAATATATATATATATATATATATATATTATTATAATTATCTTGTTCAGAAAGTACACAAG